>JAEMOT010004241.1:235889-280774 GCA_019297695.1 Apostasia ramifera | reverse complement strand
ATTCGCGCCCTGACAAATGCGGGGGGCTGATGTTAACACGTGGTTCCTGCGCTGCATCCTGGCAAAACGCGTGGCGCCCGTCGAGTCTGTACTTGATTGATTGATTTGCTGACTCAGCTTCCAATTTTGCAGGACTATTGACCCAGGTCAAACCTCGGGCACGAGGATTTATTCAAACATCGACCACGACGCTCCAGGATCATCCCTCGTAACCTCGGGCCCGAGGGTACGAGGTAACGCCTGTCACAATCAACTTCACCTAACCCCGCCGCTCTCCGTACGGGCACTCTTTCCAAACGGAGGTACCAGCATTTAAAGCCATCATCCTCCTCGTACAGCTGCGGACCTCTCTAGTGACAGACAAGCGGCGTTCGGAGCTCCACCCATCACCTTTTCTCCGGAAAACCAGGGTGGAGCTATGCACGTCAACTGCTATAAAAACCACTGAACAGTTCTCCACAAAAAGAGAAGAAAAAGAAGGATATGCATACAGACAAACAAAACTCTCCAAAGAAGAGAATTTTTCGATTGTAACAGGACTCCGGTTGAGGAGCATCTGGCTTCTTCTTCTTCTCCTTCTTCTTTTTCTTCTTGGACTCTTCTCAAAGCATTGTACAGCCTTCGGGGCTATTTTTTTCTTATTAGTGAAACTTCTTCGCTGACTGACCGGTGGACGTAGGGGATTTCCTCCCTGAACCACCTTAAATCTCTGTGTGCTTTCCTGGTTGCTTTGGACTAAATCTTCTCCCTGAGCCTCTATTAACAGGCTCGTCACCCTTTTGCGCGCCGCCGTCTCCCGGAACTCTCTTTCTTTGGTGTTTCTTGGGATCCCCACATCCTACGTCAACAACTATAAACAGATGAACGACGCATCCAAATTATATAAATGCATATTGTAGTCTCGAAAACTTAATTAATATTAAAAAATTATGTAAGACAAAATATAAAGAAAAATTTTATATTAAAATTTCGGAATATTCCATTTAGGCCCCTGAAATTTACCGCACAAAAGTCAACAAATGTCCAAACATATTTTACAGGTTCGTAAAAAATATTACACAGGACATTATGGTCCCTCCATGACAGATCTGTTAGATATTTTTAAAATGATAAAAGTATTCTTACTTAATCTATCAATTTTTTAAGCGAATCGTCACTGTTTTTAGCCTCGTTGGACCCGCGCAATCCAGCAAACTGGCCAAGTCGCACGGCTACCTGCACATGCAGCCGAGCACAGCCACGAGGGCGGCGATGCGCAAGCATCCATGCCCACAGTTGCGCAATACCGCACGCGTTGATGCCAGGGAGGCTGCGTGCGCATGCGACTGCAGGCCAACCAGCTGTGAGCTTGTGGCGAGTGCTCGTTGTGTTCTAGGCGATCCAGAGATAAAATGGTAAATTAAAAAATATTTAATTTAATTTTTTAGTGAATAAATTAACAATATATTAGATAAAAAAACAATATGTTGAACCTAATTAAAAGCTATTAGAAATAATTAGAACCCTAAGGCCCTGTTTGGCGAAGGACCAAATCAGGACTAAAGTGATACTAATTTAAAAAATAATAATAATAATAAATAAATAAATTTAATCATTCTACACAAATTCTAATATAAAAAAATATTATTTTACTTCACATACTCAATAATTTTTAATAAAAATATATACTTTATTTCACATCCTAGACCAAAATATTCGAATCTAGTATTTTGGTCTAGGATGTAAAATAAAATTATTTTTTTTATTAAAAATTATTGAGTATTTGAAGTAAAATAATATTTTTTTATATTAAAATTTATATAAAATGATTAAAAAAATTTATTTATTATTATTATTATTATTTTTAAAATTAGTATCATTTTAGTTCTGATTTAATCCTGATTTAGTCCTCGCACTAAACAAAGCCTAATAAATTATATAATAATTATTACAAACTTGTATAACATATTTTAATATTTATAAATCTTTATAATAAAATAGGCAAATCTCAGTAGCCCAGATAAAATTACCTTTAAAATTTATGTAAAATAAAATAAAAATTTATATTTTACTATATTATTTTAAACTTATAATCACCTTTTTTTTTTATCAAATGCCAAATGAGCATTAAAGCTATTCATTAAAAAATAAAAAATTTCTCTACAAAAATAAATAAAATTTAAAATTTTACACGCTTGCGTTTTTATTTGAGTTATTTTTTTACTCGACCGACAAGCGCAGCATGTGAGGAGCTGAAATTCGCGTGATCAGCTGGCGACGGTGGGACCTACCTCTTATTTTAATTCATTCCATCCATTCCTTACACGAGAATTGTAAAGTTAGAAGAAAAGATCATCATGAAGAACAAAATAGAAAAAAAAAAAAATGAAGAACAAAATAGAATAACAAGATAACACATTCCACTGCAGCAGTCAGCCATTCAGAATTCACTACAATAACAAGTTTCATATTCGGTTGATTCATTACAACTCGATCAACAAAAAAGTTTCATGCATCATACAAGAGACTCCAGAGTTGAGGGAACAAAAACACTGAATCAATAAAACCTGCATGCATCCTAACCCGGATCATATACAATATCAGCTAGTAATTAATTGAAGAGATGAAAAGAAGAAAGAAATCAAGTTTAGGGAGAAGCAAAGCGAAGTTTAGAAGAGCAGAGATCAGGGAGTGATGTTGCAGTCCCTGAGATACACCTGATCGTAATCGACGAACTTTGACCAGTAGCTTCGATATCTCGGAATACCGATCTCTAACCAGGGCTTCATGTTTCCGTTGTAGTGAATGACTGCGGCGCGTTCGATTTCTCTCTGGTTCATGTTTGGGTTGTAGCCGAGGCCGAGAACGTGCCAGAATCGGTCTAACGGGAAGGTTCTCTTCCAAAATGTGATTAGACCTGGAGGAAGAGTCCCCAGCTTCCACAGAGTTCTGTCTTGATTCTACAAAAATAATGGATGAAACCATAATATGGTTAAAGATAGTTTATAAGTCAGTTAAAACTACAGAGTGAAAGAAGATTTGCTTAAAGAGAAAGATAAAACAATTCATAATATTTACATGAGTAAGACCGAAGTTCATGCTTTGTCGGATTGATCTTAAGCAACTCAGAAGAAACGAATTTAAGGATCACAAATCAGCTTTCTTTATGTGCAAAACTCCTGGGAGTGGGGACACAACAGCCATTGCATCGCTCATGAATGAAACTTTGGTGGATTTGCATGCTTAAAAAACAAAATTTGCATTGTGCGCACTCAAAAACACATTAATATTACATTTCAACTGATCATCAAGAAAAAAAATTACAACTTCAACAGCATGAGTTATGTGCTTTCAGCATAATCGCATGGTCATTGTAAACGAAGGGATAAATAATTCTCATTTCCTTCTGTTAAGGAAATTACTTACACTAACAATAAATTCTATTCAATGCACAATTCAAATATGTGATGTTTTTAAATATTCAAATACTATATGGGATATATTTATTTTTTCATATCGTAGACAGCCACAACTCTTCCACCTCATCCTAGGTTAGAAGTAACACAACTATAGTAGCACAGTTGTTATGATAGATAACAGAAGTGTCCAAAAAATAATTTTTATGGGTACGAGTGCTACAATTTAAATTTTGCAATTTTGGACGGTAAATTTCTAAATAGGCAAGTTTACTAAAACATCTATGAAAATTCCACTAAAATTTTATACATCAAAAAGAGTGAGCTCTGGGAAACAAGCTAAAGCCTTCACAACTCTTTCTTTCATAAGTTCAAAACTAAGTTTGAGTTTGAAGTGAAGAAAAATTTATATGAAATGCTGATACGACAGGAAGTAAAGTAGTTGGGATGAGATCATGCATCCTATCAGGAGGTGAAGGATGCGGTTAAAGCATAGAAGGTTAATTTTAAGCATGGGAACAGAACAAAAAAGTATGCATCTCAAAAGATCAACTAAAACAACATTTTTTTTTTTTTGAGAGAAAATAGAACAATAATTAACAGCACAAGTTTAGTTAGTTGCACAGTTGCACTTACCAGTTTCTGCCAAGAATGATAAATTTCCGTGATATTTTGCTTCCTCCATTCCGCCAAGTTAAACACATTCATTCCATAAGCCCACCCACAAGCATGAGGGTCGAAGTTTTTTGCAATCAAAGGATTCGAGAAGTTCAGATACCGATCAAACCTATGGAAACTCTCTCCACAAGTCTCCACTGCACCATTCACCTTCCCTTTCAGATTGATTGCCCAAAGTTTTGTCAAATCCTTTTGCACCACAATGTCATCATCCAAAAACACCACCTTGTCGAGCTTAGGAAAGATCACAGGAAGGTAAAATCGCAAATGATTAAGGATTGATAAATATTTCGGATTGCGGTATTTCAAGTTTGCATCAGAATTTCTTCGCTGAGTCCTAAAATAATAATCAATCATAGATTGAGAGCTAAGCTGCTTCAAAACAGGACTGTAGCTTGAATTTAGCCAAGTGAATTCATCAACACTCTGAACTTGAATGGTAGCATTTCTTGGTGGATTAGCTATGAACCACATCCTCATTGCAGCATAGTTTAGCTTATCAGTGACAACATGAAAAACATGGTCTGCAGAATTCTGCATATTGAATCAAAGGGAGATTCATGTTTAGTAGAACAAGGTAACAGAAAATTTTATCGATTTTACAAACTCACCTTCGCATGAAATACAGTAGAATTCACGACCACAGCAGCTGCCAATACATTATCAGAGAAAAGTGCATAATGGTACAGATTTGGAAGTTCAAGCTTTTCTTGATTCGGAAATTGCTGCTGGCTCGGGTCTAAAGTGTAGTACTCAGTCGAAAGCCTCAAGGGGAGACAATGAAGACCTTTCGGAAGTGTTTTAGCAGCAAGCTGAGTAAGAAACAAGGCCTGCTTCCTATGAACTCGAAGTTGTTCTTCAGTAGAGTGAAGCATTGCACGAAGCTTCTTCACGACATTGGAACAATCATCTTGCGCCTGCTGGTTTTTGGCCAAAGTCTCCTCCAATGCCTTCAATTTCTCATAAGCACTATAACAAAAAATTTTAAGAAAGATCCATAGTTGAGCGAAGATCTCATGAATTGTGTAAAGGGGAGAGCAAAAGAATGAAATTTAGAGAAAATACTTCTTTGATAACTCGGCATCATTGGTAGCATCACCGAGTGCACGCTGAACTTCCCTAATCCGAGCCCGCAGCTCCCTGACGAAATGTGGATTGCTTTTAGTGGATGGAAGACCTTGATAAATTCGTGCCCTTATCAACCGATCTTTAAGTTGACGGACTTTGGCATCAGAGATGGTTGACTTGAAATTATTCTTAGTAGTACTTGTAGTCTGATGATTGCGAGAATCAGCTTTAGTTGATATCGGGTTTGGCCTTTTACCAACCTTTTTTACCTGGGATTTTAAAAACTGAATCTTTCAATAGTGTTTGTTATTAATTGAATATAAATTTATTCATTGCCACTCCCTTATCAAATTAAAAAGAGTTATCACCAACTCTACCTAAACATTGGAATGAAATCTACTTTCCTAGCATAGCAACGTGTACAACTATAACCAAGAAATAATCATGCACCCCAAAAAGAACAGATAGAAATTTTCTATTCGAAAATATAAAACAGTTAAGGAAACAATCATTGTATTGCATGACAAAGCCATTTTATAAAACCTATTCATCATGCATGAAAGAAGTCATAGTCGAATATAAATTTATCTGGGATTTTAAAAACTGAATCTTTCAATAGTGTTTGTGATCAATTGAATATAAAATTATCCATGCCACTCCCTCATCAAATTAAAAAGAGTTATCACCTACTCTACCTAAACATTGGAATGAAATCTACTTTCCAAGCATAGCAACGTGTACAACTATAAACAAGAAATAATCATGCACCCCAAAAAGAACAGATAGAAATTTTCTACTCAAAAATATAAAACAGTTAAGGAAACAATCATTGTTTTGCACGACAAAGCCATCTTACAAAACCTATTCATCCTGCATGAAAGAAGACATAGACGAAGTACGAAGCCAATATGTTCAACATTCAGATAATCATAACTAATTATATAACATGAAACATAAAGCAATTAACAATTTTTTTTTTCCAAAATCTACGGATATTTTTAACCAACCGACAACAAACAACATAGCGCCGGAATGGCAGCATCGACCTGTTTATAGTACTACATTTCTTTGACATTGGACCTCCACTAAGGTTTTCAAAATCAACGTATTCTACTATTAGAAGGTAAAGTACCTCCACTTCTTTTGCTTTCAGAGCATCATCACCTTTGTTCTCGTCTACGAATTGAGCATTTTCAGCACCAAGATTGCTGTCTTCATCGGATGGAAGTTTGATCACTCCCTCTTCAGATTCAATCCCTTCTACAGCAGCTGATAGCACCCGACTCCTGTGCTCTGGAAAATTCCCAAACAATCATTCTGTATATTAAACTAAATGGATCAAAAATTTCCAATTCTGGAATAAATCCCAATCCAACAAAACCCAAATTGCTGGAAACAATCTATAAGAAGAAAGAAGAGACCAACCTCTGCTGTCGGCATCCAGCCCACCATGGGACTGGGCTGAGATCTGGTCCGAACTGCTGGAATTATCAAGATAAACAACGCCTATCGGTTCTTCAATGGTACCCGAGGACTCCTGAATCCAGATTTCAGTAATATGTCAAGAAATTTGTGTAATTAAGAGAAGGGATTGCAATAATTAGGAAGAAATCCACACAATAGACTACCTGATGGACCGCATTGAGTCTTGAGGGTTCGTTCCTGAAATTCTGCAGTAAAATGGAAGAAAGAGCCAACATAAACCTCACCAATTAGCTTTTCTTTACAAAAATAACAAAGAGAGCTGTTCAGTGCCCAAAAGAGGAGGCTCTGGAAAGAATCCTTTTACCAGATTTGAGACTTCCTCCTCGAAATCGTTCTTCCCTGAAGTACAAGCATAAAGTGGTGCCAGAGTAAGATTGAGATCACCCAAAACAAAAGAAAAATAAAGGAAGCAAATCAAAGTAAGCTAACATCGTCCACCAATGAGAGAGGGAAGAACTCACAAATTGAATTGGAGAAAGTAGAAAGCCTATCGGTGTACAGAAGGATGGGGGCGAGGACGGTAAGGCAAAGTAGCAGAAGAACCGGCTCTCTCCTCAGCATCCTCACCGGAATCCGCTCATTCCCTCCCTACCACAGCCAGAAAACCGCCGCCGTCGGCGTAAGTCCGCTGATCAAATCAGCTGCCGAGACGCAAATGCCGATCCAGACCTCGTGATGACTGCCAGCGAAACCGTTCCCACCGTCCTCTCTCTCTCTCTCTCTCTCTCTCTCTCTCTCTCTCTTCCTTCCTCTGCGTGGATGTGAAGGAGGCGGCTGGGTTTTAACCGCGGAGAAGCCACGGCGACAGAGAAAAAGGAGATGGTGAAGATTAACGGCCGACAAGGACAAACATGAGAATACTTAATCAGAGCGAGGGTATTTTGGGTAGTGCAGAAAGAAAAAGTGGGGTATTGTGAATTGTGATAAGCTGCACGGGATCATTCATGAAAAATAAATAACAAATGTTTTTTATAAACTTTTAAATTGTTTTTTGATAGTGTCAACTGTCAATTATCAATGATATAAAAATAATTAAAATAATATTTAAATTTATTCAAATTTAAATATTAAAATATTTATCACGTAAAGAAAATATATATAATAAAATATACCTAACAATTCAAAATTGCGTAATTTCAACTTTTTCATTCCAGCATTTAGAAGCCCGAATTTCAATTTATCTACACAATTTTTATATTTATAGTATGTGCAGAGGTTTTAAAACTCGATTTATAATTTCAATTGAAATCATTCCAAAAAAGTTACTGAATTTTAGTCTTAGTATTGACCAAAAATCATTAATTTCGACAATTCAGTCGAAACTACTGAAACTTCAATCTAAATCCAATCAAAACTATTAAAATTTATTTTTTTTTAAAAAAAATGTGAATTAAAATAAATTAAATTGAATTTGAGTTGATTAAACTTCAAGTAACTTGCAGGTTATAAACATAATTATAAGCCAATACAATTTTTTGTGAACATAATTATTACTCTATCCTTGGCTTTGTTTAATTGGAGTTAAAATATTTTTTAAAAAAATAAATTTATTAATAATTTATATTTATTTCACATCATACATAAATTTAAATATTAAAATTTAATTCTATTAAATATTCTACTCAAATTTAATTATTTAAAATCTTTTAAAATTTATATATTTTAATAAAAAAAATAACTTTATTTTACTAATATTCAAATAATAAAATAATTTATTTCACATAATAATATTAAAATAATTTTTTATTTTAAAAAATTTAAAATATTCTAAATATTACTCCAACGAACAGGGCTGACATTAAACTTAGTACAAAAACCTGTTTGTTTGTAAGTTTTATTTTAACAAGATTAAAATTAAATCTGAATAGAAATATTTTTTTATTATAAATTATAAATAATATGAAATAAAATTAATTATTATATTGGGATATATGAGGGATGTGATATAAGTTAATTATTATTTTAGTAATATGTGTTATGTGATATGCCTAATTAAAATTAAACTAAGTTAATTTTCAACTTCCAAATAAATGAAGACTTAATGTAATATTTGGATATTAAATTTTAAATTTTAATTAATATATTTAACATAATATAACTAAAGCAAGTTAGGACTCTCTACTTCCATAATTTTCTATTTACTATATAAACTTTGGTAAGAGATTAATTAGAAGTTTTTTTTAATAAAAGAATTTTAGAAACTTTACTTGCCAAGAGAATTGTTCTTTCTTTGAATCAAATGAGGCAAAGCTTTGGATCACTTTAGTGAAAAGAAAAGAACAGTATTTTGTGGGGAGAGAGCCTTTCAACTTTTAATTGTTTACATTTTTAATGATTATTATGTGATTAATTTTCCTGAATTAGTTTGTTGATGCAAAAAATATGTAAAAATAGAATGAAATAAGACGATAACTTTTACATGGAAACCCAAATGTCCGGATTAAAAACCACGAAGCCGTGTAGGCGATTTAAATCCACTGATTGAATCTCCTCTCTTACAAAACTGTGAGGGTCTTTAAATGGAGACCAGATGAGTACAAGAGAGAGAGGGGTAAAGAGAGAGACAGCTCGGCCAAAGAGAGAAAGGAGACCCCCCCAGCTTCTCCTCCTCCCTCTTATTTATAGCTTGGAGAGGAGGGGACATAATAAGTACAGTGTCACATCTGATACCTATTTCTACAAAGGACGATTAGGCAGTGGACTCCTATATCGTCTTAAATGCTGAGTTAACACAATAGTACGAAAAGTACGATTTGGTGATATCTCTTTGAGAAGCTGTTCGACAAGTGCTGCTGTTCGACAAGGGGCTGCTGTTTGACAAGGGGCTACTGTTCGACAAGGAGCGTTAGAGAAGGTTCTAACATAATTAGATTTTAAAAAATCAAAGCTTTTAATTACATATATAGAGAGAAAGATGTATCCGATATAATTGAAGTCCATATAATATATCAACTTTTAAATGATTTTTTTAAAATATATTGAATACATATTAAAAAGTGCCAACTATTCATTCCATATGTTGTAATATGACCTTACTTCTCCAAAGTGCTGGACCAAGCTTAGTCTTTGATTTGAAACAAGAGTATTCAAATTTATTATGTGTCATCGATTATTTTGTCCCTTCATACTCATGCAGGAGGACATAGACATTTTCTTTAAGTTTATTTAAGTAGGTACAATATGAATTATGACTACATCCTTCGTTGGTTCTCTTACTCGCCGAGCATCCCTTCTTCCTTTAATTTCATCTTACCGATTTGTACAAAGATG
This sequence comes from Apostasia ramifera, assembly GCA_019297695.1. Taxonomy (NCBI): domain Eukaryota; kingdom Viridiplantae; phylum Streptophyta; class Magnoliopsida; order Asparagales; family Orchidaceae; genus Apostasia; species Apostasia ramifera. The sequence continues at coordinate 270,878 of JAEMOT010004241.1, read as the reverse complement.
CGCTACTCTTTACCATCACCGTATGATGTGCAATGTATCCCATCAATATCGTAATGTGATAAATCGGGGAACATATGAGCTCATCAAGAAATCTCTATGCAGAAATTATAATTGCGCTTCAGGTAGTAAAATCAATGACCACTTTTGTATTCCAATAATTTTTTCCCTATAAATAGAGTTCTCTTCTTTTTCAAGAGGTTCTTCACGAGCATGTGATATATTAACTCTCAAGTTAAGGCACGAGCACTTTAAAGATAAATTAAAAGTACCTTCTATTCCCTTCTTCTGGTATTTCTATATTTTGATATTATCCTTGCACTTGCTTATGACGACTCTCATCTACATATAGTGGATTTTTCTTACTTTGCTCGGCTCGTAGGTATTAAAAGATCTTTTCAAACTACGTAGATCATGATGCAGCTTTATGATTATTTATTTTCTTTGCTATTTCAGTCTCTCTCCATGAGAACATGTGCTGTAACTTAAATCTTCTTAGCAAGATTTGCCGTTTATTTTTTCCGGCTATTTTTTTTTCTATCAATGCATCTTAGGCCTTGTTTGGCGCAAGGACTAAATTCAGGACCAAATTGGTACTAGTTTGAAAAACAACAATAAGAATAATAAATAAATTTGTTTAATCATTCTATAAAAATTTTAATATAAAAAATTTATTTTACTTTACATTCTCAATAATTTTTAATAGCAATATCAACTTTATTTCACATTCTAGACTAAAATCCTTGATTCGAATATTTTGGTCTAGAATATGAAATAAAGTTGATATTTTTATTAAAAATTATTGAGTACGTGAAGTAAAATAATATTTTTTATATAAGTATTTATGTAGAATGATTAAAAAAATTTATTTATTATTTTTATTATTATTTTTTAAACTAGTATCATTTTAGTCCTCGCTCCAAACCAAAAGCAACCAGCAAATCTTTTATTCTACATATATTATCAGATCGAGTAGTAAATAACTGTTTACACACAAAGCAGTTATTTTACATTTACTATGATGCAAAATTTTATATATAATATTAATTTCATATCTATTTTTATAACGAATGATTAAGATTCATAATTTAATCAACGATTCAAAAAGGTAGCAAAATATTTGTGAAGAATAGGCCAAATTCGACATAAATTTGAATATAAAAAATTTTGATAGGATCAAGCTGAGTGGATGAAGGCTTAAATTATAATCTGTTTTGGATATTCTGCTTGAATATGCGTATACAATTAATTTTTTTTAATCTGAAAAATTGATAATTAATTCAACGTTCAGATGAGCATCTCAACGAGAGCATCAGCAATCCGACGGTCAAATAAGTATTTCTCGAATATTCCACTTTCGTCGTGTTATATTCCGACCACCGTGACGCGTAAATCGCCGTCGTCTATAAGCGATGACGAATGGAAGCCGAAGTTGCCCACGGTTTGAATTCACTTCCTCGCACACTCCCTAGTGCGCGCACCGTCGACGGGAAGAAGGGGAAGGAGAAGAAGAAGGAGGAGGAGGGGAAGGGCGAGAGCAGGATGCAAGGCGCCTTAGAGGAGATGGTGGAGGGAGAGGAGGTCGCTGAAGATGGGGAATCGTTTTTTAAGATGAGACAGCGGATCGCCGACCATTCCAAGGTACTGCGCGAACCCAATCTGTTCTCTTATTGGATTTCTTGTTAGAGAAGTTTCCGATGAGGGTTTCTGTCGGTTTGGTTGTGCGCGCTAGAGGGTGGCGCAAACTAAGGAGAAACTGTCGAAGCAAGCGGAGCAGACGAAGGTGATCTTATCCAAGCAAGCGGATAAGATTGCCAAGCGGGCTGAGGAGCATGAGAGATTTATAACGAAGGTCACACATTTTCTCTCCCTGTCTTTGATTGTGTATTGGTTTTTCGTTTTTATTTAATTTGTGGTTTGTGCTATTTGAGCGATTGAAGCAGGAAATAGAGGTTTGGAGAATGGATTGGTGCCTCTTTTATGTTTGAAGGCTAAATCTCTTTTCTGTTTTGGATGATTCAGGTGACTCATTTGTTGGGTGTTCTTGGATTTGGCGGGTTTTGCTACATCTTGGGAGCTAGTAAGTACTGCTGGTTTCATCTTGCCCTGTTGGTGACTGTTTATAGTGTTTGCAGGATAGATTTGGGATTTTTTTTCTCATTTGATTCTTTGATTTTATTATTCAATTTTATTGTTCAGGGCCACAAGATGTGCCGTACGTTTACTGTCTCTTCTATGTTACTTTCGTTCCTCTTAGATGGATCTATTATCGGTACAAGAAATGGCATTATTACCTCCTGGTGAGTACTCGTCATAGCCCTATTTTTGGGAGACGATATCTATTTGGAAATCATACAGAAACACACCTCTAACCTTGTGATTCTGGTTCTATTGTACACTTTTGGTTTCTTAGTTCAGCTTGCCATCTAAGAACTACTTTTGTTGTGAAAAGATAGGGATGTCTAAGTTCTTCGATAAGACTTGCTTGTGTCAGCATAATGATTGAATCTGATTATGTCAAGTTAATTTGCTACATTATACTTTCCCAGGGGAACATAGTGCAGTTTTATGTCAAGTTTCATTTTTTGCAGCTCTCGTTCTAGAACATTCTTTTATTCTAGATGCTTTGATTAGTTTGATTCATACTGAATTCATGGAGCTGTATTCCTCTTTTATGTGATCTACTATATTATACTACCATTTCACTGGGGTTACGCTTCATTGAGTTTGTGCTTTATCTATTCTGTAGTAACATTACCTATTTAATAAGTCAGATGAAAATTATTTGCTGAAGGTTGTATTTTTGTTCTATGTGTTGTATGCACTTATTACCTTTAAAAAGCCATTCATTTTTTTTATACTTCTGCTGAGGTTTTTGGTGGATTTCTTATACTTATGTATTGAATGCTGCAGGACTTTTGCTACTATGCCAATACATTCTTCTTGGTTATGCTTCTCATGTATCCAAAGAATGAAAAGCTCTTTATGGTCTGTTTTTCATTTGCAGAAGTAAGCACATGAGTCCTCTACACATTTATTTATTTGCTGATATTTACTTCCTACTTCTTAATTATTCATCTTAAACATCTTGGCTACAGGGCCCATTAGCTTGGGCGTTGATTGTTTGGCGCTGTAGTCTGGTCTTCAGTTCCTTTGACAAGATAGTCAGTGTCCTTATTCATCTCTTACCAGGTAAGACAATTGTTTTGGATAATTTGTGTAACATATTTTACATGTTCATCCCAAACTTTTTTTTTTGAATATACATGATGGCTACTTTCTCTATATATATTTTTTACTGGACATTAAAAAAAAAGCTTTTGTTGTAAACTTCTTTGAGTCTTTCTTAAAGGCTTCCCTCAACATGGTGGGCAGCACGTAAAGCTAAATTAAGAATATATTTCACAGTTCGTCCTCTTTTCTGAAATATTAGCCACTGTCCTTTAGAAAATAAACCATTCAAAATGCTGTTGATTATCTAACCCACTTTAATAATTTAAATTGCCCCGACTGTCAATGCTCCACAAATTAAATCGCTTATTTTGATATTGAGCATGGCCAAAAGATTTATCTTTCTAGTGCAGCTTACAAAAAAAGGAGAAGAAAAGATAAGTCCTCATCTAGTGGCATAGCTGATTAATTATGTAAACTATGATCAAGCAGATACAGTTTCCATTTCACAATCCCGAATTGATCTATTGAAATAGTGAGGTGGAATTGTGAGAAGAAAGAATCAGACACAGGGTTAAAGAAGAGCTTATGTGGTAGGTAAAAAATCTGTCCTGTGTGCAATATGCTGATTGAGATACTAGCAATTGTATATTTATTTTTTTAATGAATTCCGAAAAATTTAAAAAGAAAATTTTCAATACTAACTTCATTTGATAGCATCCTCTTGGTGATATATTTCAGAATTGACTAGGGTTGCACATAAGAAGCATAATTTTATGGACTTCACTATGTAATTGAAGATTAAAGGTGGTTTGGTTATGTCCATTGTTAGATTGTTGGGTCCCTTATACGTATATATGTAAGGGATGCAAGTCACAACTTAAAGGAGATGAAGGAATGGATCAAAAATTGCTTGGGATATGGCCATTACATATAACTTGCAGTTACTTATGCCATGGAGGGTATTATTTTATGTGAGTTGAATGGAGAAGAAGCCGACCCCGCCTAGTGGGATTAAGACTTGGTTGTTGTTGTTGAATAGAGAAGAAAAATCTCAACTAACTTGGAAGGGCTTTGCCATTCTTGTTGTTGTTTTAGTGTGTAGCTCATATTGTAGGTATACTGGGATGATGGGATCTAACAATCCATGGTGGAATTGGTTACCTGGGAGAACCTTGTAAGTGATTTGGTAACATCTATTAAGGAGGAGAAGCTGTGCTCATCGTGCTGTGGAGAAGCTAGAGGTGGTGGCAAAACTTTCAGGGAAAATTTGAAGAAGTATTTGGACAAAATAGGTTTCTAAATTGTTCAATTGCATTGAATTTGGTTGACCAATCCCTTAACAAGCTATACGAAGGACTAGGAATTTTTAGATAACCTAAATTGGTCAAATTCTTAATTGAAACTAAATTAACTTGATTTTGTTGGGTCATTTCCCAGTTAGTGCCTTCGTCTTCTGATTGGTAATGATACTTGCCAAGCAACTTTCTAATCCTAATGAAATCATGGTGAGCTACTTTACCTATGTTTTTCTGACTTTTACCTTGGAAGCTTCTTTTTTAGAAAGCTATTCAAAATGGAGAGGATAAAAATAGTGTACATTTCTCATGGTTTTATTATCATGGGATTTTTTCTCTTGATTGTGGAGCCAACACATCATGTTGGGCTATCAACTAATTTAGTTTAGGCAAGCTGAATTCAACTCAAAATCTAAGTTTTTGGTTTTGACTTGATTTTAATTTGTAGTCAACAACAACAACAACAACCAAGCCTTAATCCCACTAGGTGGGGTCGGCTCATGAATCCTTTGTTTCCATTGCGCTCTATCAGTTACCAAATTATTTGTTTTCATTGTGCTTTATCATTAATTTTGATTTGTAATGATTAAAAAAATGTGATTACAAGCTGATCTAGGTAGTACAATTATGATACGGGGATAAGGGAAAATGACATGATATGACATAGCAACGTGACTACTTTTTAGTATACAAGGCACAAGCACATCTGTGATATATAATTTGCTCAATATTGTACAAGCATTTAGGAAGCGAGAATGTGATACATATACATAACATGGCATTATATGGTGGGATGTATAGAGGTGTTTATGCTTTTTTCAAGTTGAATTTTGATTTGATTCGGGTTGAGTTACAAGCATTACTTCTTGAGTATAACATTTATTGCACATTTTGTATGTGTTCTGCATGAATTTTAGTTGAAGTATCTCTCTTTATATATATGAAAAATGTATATATTAAATACTTTTACACACCTAATAAGTATGGATGTATGTATATCGAGTCAATTTCTAGATGAATTGATTCTATTTCTAGTGTATTGTTTCCGGTTAAGTTGATTTTGAGTTAAATTCAAGCTTTTATGTAGCGTGTAAGTCTTCAATATAATTGCTAGCCTAGTAAATGCATTTTTTATTTTTTAGGCATGTTTCTTGTTAGTTAGCAGCATGATGGTTACTATTATATATAGTTGTAATTGCTAGCCTAGTAAATGCATTTTTTATTTTTTAGGCATGTTTCTTGTTAGTTAGCAGCATGATGGTTACTATTATATATAGTTGTGTTAATGATTTTTCTATCTGAAATAAGAAAATGGTAATGTATGCTTCTTTTGGTGAATCCTATGCATTTCATGTGATATTGATATTTGATTCCTTCTAATCAGAGTTGTTGCATTGCAGGTATAGTGTTCTTTACCATTAGGTGGTGGATTCCAGAAACCTTTGCTGCCATGCACCCAAAGGGAACAGCTGCGAGAGTTTCATGGCCTTATGTGGAGGATAGATCTTACCTTTGGATGTGGTTATTTATTGTTCCTCTGGTTGCTTACACCCTATGGCAGCTACTGTATTTCTTCATCATCAATGTCCTACGCCGTCAGCGATTACTGCGCGATCCAGAAGTCATGACATCTTACAGGTTCTTTGCTTACTGTTTTACTTTTAATTTCCATTTTTGCATCTCCTTCATATAAAATATCATTATCCCTTTATTCTAACAACACTTGTGCTACCATTTAGCTTCTCTTACTGGCCTTTTTTTAGATTTAGGGGGCATTTTGTTCAATATCGTTGTGATATTGTCATATTATTTGGAGAAATTAATTGTCTGGTTTAATGACATGTTTAGATAATATTACAAAAAGTTACAAATTTGCCACTCTATGAGTCAATCTTTGATGTTACTCGAAATCGGGCATTTGGATGTCATCTCACCTACATTACTTAAGAAAATTCACTAATCAATGAAAAAGGGATTAATATCTTATATCTCTTTTATAACTTGGTCAGGATGAAATTTTCAGTTGACCTAAACCTTTTCTGTCCCAATTCCGAAAATTTTGGGTCAGATGTAAGTTGGAATGTCAGGTTGGGTCTAACAATTACATTCCTTGTAATAAACTTTTCCTGTCCCAAAGACAAAAATTTTGGATCAAATTCAAGTCTGATTATCAAAATGGATACAACTTTGTCACAGCTTAGTAGAGTCGGTATAATGTGCTTATAAGTTTGACATTCTTTGAACCAATATGGCTGTTCTATAGGGAACTTTCTAAGAAGGCACAGAAGGCAAACAATGTCTGGTGGAGGTTAAGTGGGATTCTTGGGGATCAAAACCGACCGGTTATGTATATCGCCCTCCAAGCTATCTTCACAGTAGCTACATTAGCCTTAACAGTTCCCATCTTCCTCTCCTACAAGATGCATGTTGTGTTCCAAATTCTCAAGGTCTGTGCCACCATTTGGAATGGGGGAAACTTTCTTCTTGAGGTTATGCCAAGGCAAGTTATTCTCAAAGAGAAGAAGAAAATGGAAATGAAGCCCATACCTGAGCTGTCGCCAGACTCGACAATGACAACAAATCTGTCGGAGCCTCTTGCAGAAGATCCGTTTGTGGAGAACAACCATGATTCATCCAACTTGCAGAAAAGTTCCTAGGCACAATGTACAAATTCTCTACCTTAAAGAATTTTAAGAGCTCTTTTGTAGAAGTTTCAAAAGAATTGCTTTAAAATTTTTTTTTTCTTGTGTAGAAATTATCTTAGTTTCAAATATAATTTCAAAAGATCTTTTTTTGTCCATATCTCTGTGTGTTGTATTTCACTAATATGATTTATACGTGTTTGTTATTAGATTTATTGTGTTCAAAAAGTGCATGGCTTGGGTTGATGTGGACAACATACCTACTTTTGAAAATTATATTTAAATTTCTTTCTTTTTTTTTTTTTTACAAAGAAGTGAGTTTATTAGGAGAATGGTGAGCATTCAAGCATACTGGATCTGTGCAAAGTTAATGCAGCATACAATAGATGTGAAAGATTTCATCTTATTGTCTTACATTTCCTTTAGATTTTTAGATGAATTTAATTCATATCTCCACTTATGCATATGATGCTTGATGTAATCTTCATATCAAATTGGCATATGATACTGTGATCCATATTTTAGTGGAATGAAGCATTCATATAATTGTTGCTCACCATCATCATCATTAGTACATGCTAATCATCTATGGAAGTTTTTACAGTTCTGACGTAGGGCTCATTGACATATATATATATATATATATATATAGGTGTTCATTTTCTAAAAGAATGTTTTTGTTAATTCTTATTCGTGATCTAATATATATTCATTTGTGTAGGATTGATGTGGTCGTCTAGAAGGAGGTGAATAGACAATTTGAAAGTTTTAAAAACTATTCACACAATAAAAAACAAGCTACCACTACGAAGTTGGAAATAATATGCAGAAGTGAAAAAGAAAAGAGAGGTGGATGATTTATGTGATTCAATGCTAATCTATGCTTACATTCATGATCTAAAGGTATCTTAATTTAATTCATTAATCTCAATCTTCTTTCACTCTCAGACAATGGAGAAAGTGCATTATACTGATGCACAACAATCTTCCTTCTTTTTAGATTTTAATCATTTGGGAGTTGCGCACAATCACACTTCCACTTTATTCTTTCGAAAATGAAAGAAAAATGTAATATGAGAAGATTATATAAAAAAAACAAGAGAATGTAGCAATATTACATTATCGATTTCTCTGCACAAGTTCACAAGGAGCTAGAAGGTTACTTTTCAAAATCTTTTGCCAAACATTTACTAAAATTGAAAATGGTAGCCATGCTATTTTGGTTCATTTTTATTTAGAGGTTGGAAAGTTTTATTTAATGACATAATAGTACTTTTGAATTTGGGTAATTTCTTAGCTTAGAGTCACCAGTAATGTTGTCATCTATATATCCCCACTCTTTTGTACGATGGAAACAAGAAGTCTTAAAAGAATCATGCTTAAGTATTTTATGATTAAGTTAAAAGATTTTATTAAAATTTGTTCAACTAATTCTAGCAACTAGTCTTCTAATTGATTAGTTTGTGTAAATATTAATGAGTATTTATGTATTCTTGAAACTTAAATATTGGAGCTTAAAATAATTGACTAATTATTATGTTTTGGATATGTTTTCACATTGTTTAGTTGAGGGGCTATAAGGGAAGTTTAAATTTGAGAGTAAGGGGCCTTCTTATCGATGCACACAAGATGAAGGAAATGTTATACCTCATTCTCTAGCGTGCCTACGAGGAGGTGGAGATGTGGCTGAAAAATTCACCCTCTTTTATTATTAATATTGTTACTATCAACGGCGTGCATAAATGATGACGGCTTATTGGGTGCTAAACATCTCCAAGTGTTGGGATATCTGCAACCAATAATTTCTCCAATTCCATTCACTTGTAATTATTATGTTTCAAATATAAAATTGTTATTTTTTGATGTACAAGAATCAAATTGAAGGAATAAAATGATCGTAAGGAGATGAAATTAGTGCTTTAGCACACAACCATGGGTATCTTGACATTTCCCTTCTGGTATTCTCTTTCAAGTGATCTCCTACAAAGAAGCAATTGTTGAGGAAAAAGGCAAATGAGCTGCTTCAAAGGGAGCAAAGTGGTTATGGATTCCTTCATAGGTTGTTATCACATAACTGGAGTCTTCTTTCATTCTCTCCACCCTCTTCTTCACATTGCAACCTTCACTTGAGCACCGGTAGTAATTCCTGTTCATCCATTAGATAGAATAAGTGAAGCAGATTTTTTAAAGCAGTAAAAGTTTAATGCTTGAAGCATGCAAAAACTTAGGAGTGGTGGTAATATATGATTCGACTCGTGAATTCGGCCAGAACTTGACTCGGGAATTTGAGGTATGGGTCATGAATTTTGACACGTATGTTAAATTGGTTGGTTTCAAGTTGGACATAATCAGGTTGGGTTTGATTTACCCATTTACGGACACTTGTTCTATGAATAGGTCGTTGGCAGATTGGCAGGTTAATTTGACCCGTTTATTAATTAGGTTGTGTTCGATTATCCATTTATCAATATTTGTTTTATGGATTAGTGGGTTAACCTGACTTATTTATTAATCTAGTTGGGTTCAGGTCATTGATTTTAACTCATTCAATGAATGGGTTGTGTACAGGTTGAGCTATTCAGGTCAGGTTGGATTTAGGTTTGAGTCGAGCCTAACCACCAACCCGTTTTGCCACTTCTACCAATACTTAGCTTCTTTTGGATTTCATGCAAAATGAATATAATGGAATTAGAACTTATCTAATGTCGTGAAAAGTCTATGGAAACAATTTTCTTATGACCCAAATGCAGTACTCTCTATGAATGCAAGTGAGTTTAGGTCACTTTTTAAGACATCATAGTTTATCCTGTGATAGATATATGTAGGGATTTCCATACCAACATTATATATTATCAAATCACTTTAAACATCATTCTTTTATATTGTCCTTAATAAGGGTTTTTCGAATAATAATGGCAAGTGATTTATGGATAATTACACGAATCAGATCTTTTGTTCCCTCATATGTGTGCTTCTTTGGCTCTATTGCTTTCTTTAACGAAATTGTTGTGCTGATAACAAATATTTCATAGTTTTTCTTTTTCCTACTTGACTTTGAGGAATTAAAGATGACTGATATTTATTAGGTTCTAGTAATCAACTAATTTAAAACTTGAGCTTATTAGTTCATGTATAGGAATAACTTCAGTTCCTAACACTCCTTCATAGCATGGTCAAATGATAATGCATTCATCACTAATAAACATCATCCTTTCTGCTAAAAACTTGAACTTACAGATTATGATTCTATAGTCACATGATAGCGTTACTAAAAAAATTAGCAAAAGTTTGGAGGTGTTAGTTAAATGCAACCTAGATGTTGGTATTATTATTTGTTATTAGACTTCAGGTATCTAAAAATAATTTATGCTTAAAATCACGTCTTCTCGCATGGAATCACGTCCCAGTCTCCATTTCTAACTTCCCCTACTTCTACGCCTTTGAAAATTCATTCATAATGGGGTTGACATATAGGCGTAGCCTGATTTAGGATGACATCTAAATGTCTCCTTTGAGTGCAGTTTTACAATTTTTTTTGCAAAATTATTTAATCATATGTTATCAAACTAAACAATTATCTTCTTCAAATAACATGAAATAATATTTCGATATCATCGAACATTCAAACCTAAAGCTCCCTTTGTCGTAATATATTTTGTTCTCTCTCAAACTAATAGTAGATATACCTTGGATTTGGGCTGTCTTTGACCATTTTCTTTCCATACTTTCTCCACTTGTATCCATCATCTAATTTCTCAACTTCTGATTTTGTTATAAATGCAACTCTTCTGCTTCTCTCCTTGATCCTCTTTCTCTGCACGCTCTCATTCCTGTAGCTTCCACAAAAGAGGCTTCAGTTAAACCATCAGCAGAAGTAGAAGAACTGATGATGCTCTCCTACCTTATGACATGATCATGTTGTGCTTGCAGGAGATGGCTCTGCTCTCCTTCATGCTCTCCGTCGAAGATGAATTGCTCCACGGAGTCGAACCAGCCATTATTGATCATCTCCTCCATGTTAGAAGAGGAAGGACTGAACCCAAAGAGGCTTCTGAATTGCAGAAAATGCAGTACTGAACTGCTGCTTTGATATAGGCGTGAGCTCATGCAGAATTTTCTACCTGAATCTCTCTGTCTCTGTCTCTCTGTCTCTGTCTCTCTCCCGCGTTTTCATGGAGACCAACTCTTCTCGGGGGCTTGACTGAAGCTCTCCATGGATGATCTCCATTCAAGTTGCCATCACAAAAAGATGAAATGACTAACGCTTGAAAAGAAGATAGAAAGACTTTCTTCCGTCTTTTGCTCTGGGGGGTTGACTGGCTATAAGAATTGGTCAGCAGTTCAACATGAGAATGGGATTCAGAAGTCTACATTTTTTATGTTGATTTACAGCTAATTTCATCTGTCTCTTGGAATTAAGAGGTAATTTACACAATCATACCCCATGTATAGACCAAATATAACATCAATAAGTGAATATATGATTCAACTCGGAAATTTGAGGTGTTGGTCTTGAATTTTAATCCGTATGTTAAACAGGTCGGGTTTAAGTTAGATATAATCAGGATGGGTTTAGTTTACTCATTTACAAATACTTATTCTATGAATAGATCGGGTTGGCAGACTGCCAAGTTAATTTGATTTGTTTATTAATCGGGTTAAGTTTGAGTTAGTTGTTTATTAATATTTGTTTTATAGATTAGCAGGTTGACTTGAGCTGTTTATTAATCTAGTTATATTCGAATCATTAATTTTGACTCATTTAATGAAGTAATTTATACAATTTACCTCATATATAGACTAAATATAACATTAATAAGTGAATATATGTAGATATTATATGTTAAAGATGAGCAGATTATTAATTAAAATGTGAATAGTTAATAAATTAGTAATCAATTTCCTGCATCATTGAAGTGATTATGCAATATTAATCGGGTTAAGTTTGAGTTATTTAAAAAAATAACCATAGTTTATCATTAACTTACAGACAATATATATATATTTAGACCACTAACCTTAGGGACCTAAACTTAAAATAATCAGTGCTTGAACTATCTAATATCATGTGATTTTTATGGACTAAAATAGAACAAACTTCATATTCCACAAACCTCTAAATGGCCCTATTTAACGCAAAAATTAAAATTAGGATCAAAATGATACTATTTTAAAAAATAATAATAATAATAATAAATAATTTTTTTAATTAGTGTACATAAATACTAATATAAAAAAATATTATTTTATTTCATATATTTAATAATTTTTAATAAAAATATTAATTTTATTTCACATTCTAAATCAAAATACTCAATTAAGCATTTATGAAACTATAAGCTTGCACACTTATATAAATTGTGATGCATCAAGGTACGTAAATATACTATTAGTTGAATAATTGAATTGCTACTTTAATATTCAGCTGGCTAGAACGAGTATACAAAACCAATAAAGTACCAACAATTAAAGAAAAATTATTGAGTTCGGTCGACCAAATGAGTTGGCCAGATGACGTGATGATCCCCTGTTGGCCGGCCAATTGTCAGTCAGGTGAACCCAAAAAGTGCTTGCGGTTAAAAACTGTGCGGATTACTTCGAAGTAGCATTTACAATTAGGAGACCAGATTGATCTCCAAGCAGGGTTGTTCTCACAATGTCATGAGAAGAAATCTGCTTTAGGCAGGTTTTACCAGGTCTTTAAGGTGCTTCAGCAGATTTAGAAGCGAAATTCGAAGAAACTTGCATCAATGGATCTTAGGAGCTGAAAGACTTGGATTTCTTCCTTGGAGGAGGATTTCCGAGGTTGGCAATGTATGATTCAACTTTGATGTTCTCATGAATTTCACGCCTGTTGAACTCTTTCGTTTTTTTCTGCAGTTGAAGCAAAAGATGTAACCAAAAGTCAGTTTACAGTTCAAATAATAATGGTAAATCCTCAATCTCAAACTAATTAGAATTGGCTGCATGACGTGCTTTTTCATTCAGCTCTATGTAGAGCAAAACACGAGTGATTCGTGGTCATCTAATTATTATATACCGTGATAGTTTTGGTCTTCTCATTTCTTTCTTCGTCATTGTAATTTGATTTCCCTCACATTTGAGCACAAGCAGAGATAAGAACCAGCTATAAGTTTCAGAAAGATAACGACCAGCAATAACTAGAAAAAAATTAAGCACACAAAAGTGGTAGAAAATAGTGAGGTAGTTATAGTGAGAGGCTCCTCAACAGACCAAGTGTAGATATTGAGCAGTTAGCGCCTTTTGAACCAAAAGGGTTAGGTGAGGAAATTTGGACCTTTCAAGTAAACTTAATTCAAGAAGACAATGCCTTCGCTAATTAGAATCAAAAAACTCAAAAAACAAAATCAAGGAGAAGGTGACAAGGACTTTAATCATTGTTCTCTTATCTTCTTTGTGAAATTGTCTTCATAATTAGATACTATTAGCATGTTTCATTTATTGTGGGATCCCTCCTTATGATAAAGAAAAAAGAAGTTTGATGAGAAGTTGAATTGAATCATGAAGGCTTGTTGAAAAACAATGTTTTCAACAAAATTTGAGCTTTTTGGTAACCTCGATGAAAAGCCGAGATATGAATCTCCTAAAGAATAGGAAACTTTGATGAAGTCAAGAAGAAATCTTCCGTGACTAGGACAAGGTTTGTCAAACCTCGTCTGGAAAAAATACTTGAGAAGGTTAATACTAATATTAAAAATGCTTAATAAGGTGAAGCCACAGGGAATTTTGGATTGGCTGATGCTACTTGTTCATCTATTCACTAAGAAGGGATTTCATTAATCAAATTGGAGAGATGCTCAGGAGAATCAAAATGTGCTCACAAGAATCAAAGATGAGTCAGACGGTTACACATGAGAAATCATATCAACAAATTTTGCAAACCATTAGAGGAATTAGCCAACTAGGAAAGCAACGTGAGGCTGCTTTCACTATTTTGCGGAGGGAAGACCACAAAAAGGAAGTACTACCATGGTGACAAATTAAATCATGTTAAGAGGTATTGTCGAAAATGAAAAGCTGATCAGGAAGACAGAAAGGGTGCTTCTTCATTTTCAACCCCTCAATTATAATTGCAACTAAAGAGTAGTTCTTGGTGACCTTGGTTATCAAAAAGACCAGAGAATGTCTAACCTGTAAGTCCTTACATAAATAGTTGATTCGAGTGCATCTTCCACGTAGCGTCGAAAAGGGAGCTGTTTTTGACATACAATCCCGAGGATTATGGCTTCATGAAGATTGATAATGATGGAATGTTGAATATTGTTGGCATTGGAGACATAAAGCGACTAATCTGGAGTGCAAACTGAAGTTCAAAGATGTGAGATGTCCAAGAAATTTGCCTCAACTTGGTTCCCATGAGGAAGCAAAATGAACATTGCTAAGCCATCACATTTGGATGAAGACAATGAAAGAGAGACAGAGAGCGATGCTAAAGGAATAAGGCTACCATAAAAGTCAAAGGGAGAGCATTCTAATTGATCTATCACTGAAGATGACATTTAGTGGTAAAATCTAACAAAAAGTTGAAGGGACGACAACCAATGATCCAGATAGAGTAGATCTCTTCTGAAGTCTTCTCATTGAAGAAGAGGAATAGAAGATAAGTCCTCTAGTGACCATCTGGAGCCTATTTCAAGTTCTAGGTAATGAGACTTAAATCACTCTCATACTCAACTAGTTGTCCGGCTTATGTCAACCGTGAGAAATTATTCTCACATTAGATTCTTCTTCGACTTGCTCACCCAAGATTATTCAGGTTACTTCAAGGTTTTAACATCTTTTTCATGCATTTCTACAAAAAATTAACATTACATTGGCTACATGGTACAAAAAACACCATGAATTTCATACATTAATTTTCAGCTTTGTTTCTTCCTTCGCTTAATTAGAGCCTTGGAGGAATGCTCTAGAATCTAAAGGTTTTTATCTCAGTAGATCAAAAACTGAATATATGGAGTGCACATTTAGTTAAAAAAAATACTTATATTGGAGATGTGATAATTGGTGATCAAATTGTCAAGAAAAATGAGCATTTTAGATACCTCAGATCAGTCATACAAAATGATGGTGAAATAGATAATGACGTTATTAGCAGGATTCAAGCAGGATGGGTAAAATGGAAAAATTCTTCTGGAAAGTGCGATAGAAAAATCTCATCCAGAATCAAGGATAAATTTTATAAAACTGTAGTAAGACCAGCGATGATATATGATGTTGAATGCTGGCCTGCAAAGAGGAAACATACCAATAAAATAAATATTGCAGAAATGAAGATGCTAATGTGGATTTGTGGATATACACGAAATGATAGAATGAGAAATGAGTATATCCGAAAGAAAGTTGGTGTTGCACCAATTGAGAATAAACTTAGAGAAAGTCGGCTTAAATGGTTTGGACATCTAAATCGTAGGCCAATTGAAGCTCCAGTTAGAAAAATTGAGTTATTGAATTTTACCCATGTACAAAGAGGAAGAAGGAGACCAAAGAAGACATGACAAAAAACTATAAGTTGTGATCTTAGTTACTTAGACTTAGATAAGAATTTGGTAACTAATAGAGCGCAATGGAAACAAAAGATTCATGTAGTCGACCCCACCTAGTGGGATTAAGGCTTGGTTGTTGTTGTTTCTTCCTTCACTTATATGTTCTCCAATTTTGTTCAATTCTTTTGAAAAGTAATTTCAAGCGGTAATATATACATGCATATATATATATATATTTATATATTCAAGCAGCTAATTTCACAAAGGAAATCTTATAGCATTATAAATTTAAACTCAGATCTAAATATTCAAGCTAAGTATAGCGGGAGATGCGTTAGAGCACAAGAATAGTACAAGGAACACATCTATATAGAAATTGTGTTATGATAAGATTCACCTTGATAAACTGATATTGATAAAGGTGCTAAAATTCATTTTCTTTTTTATCAAGAACGAGGATTGGATTGTAGACAGATAGGTGGAAAGTACAAAGGTGTAACAATTAATCTGATCATTATATATTATTTTTTGTAATTATTATGGATATGCGCAAAAAAATAAATATCTTACTATAACTATTGTACAACTAAAAATCATGAAAAATTCATCAGTAGAAATGGATTTCATTCAATTTTTTTCAAAAATTTAATGATCACATAAAATAGTGGATAAATGTATGTATATAAGTGAATGAAGTGTAATCTATGTACAAGGTAAAAAATTAGAATAAAGTCCAAATCAATATCATAATTTGTAAAATATACATCTCAATAAGGTACTTTGTATTGGTTTTAGATATGACTATATCTCTCTCCCTCTAGTGTTGCCTCCATTAATTTTGGTTCTTGGTAACTTGCACCTCAATAAGTATGAATACACATCCTTAATGGGGTTGATGTCCATAGCCTTTGAAGTCTATAACACATGTTTTTAGGGCTTTAACTCATGATTCACGATCAGTCGATAAGAGCTCGTTCATGTTTGGTTCATCAAAATCAATAAACAAGCTTGAACATTATTTTAAAAGCTTCATTGGTAAATTAACGAGTCTAAACATATTAGTATTTGATTCATTAATATTCATGAACTGTTCATATGAAACTTATGAACATGCTCAACTATAAGGCTTAATATGATGCTCTTTTAGAGCTAAATTAATAGCTTATTTAGAGATTTTAATATATCTTCTTTATTAATTAGAAAAAAATTCATAAGTCATGAATTAGCACAATGATGAATTTAATAGTGAATACATCAATCTCTTTGATAAAAACTCTTTTAAAGTTTTTGTGTTTGTAAACTCAAATGTATTAGTGAGCTTGTTTAAGGACACATTAGTGAGCTTGTTCATAAAACACATAAACCAAGCCCAAACATATTTTGAACTTAAAACAAAATACTACTCGGTTCAGTACGGTTCATTTATAGTCATATTCATGATAACCATGAGGTAACAATACCGTTCTCCTTAAACCTATCCATAATAAATATATACGAAAATATTATACAAGTAAGACCTAAGAAAATGACAATTGGCAGGTACCTTTAAAGACTCAGC
Source organism: Apostasia ramifera (assembly GCA_019297695.1). Classification (NCBI taxonomy): domain Eukaryota; kingdom Viridiplantae; phylum Streptophyta; class Magnoliopsida; order Asparagales; family Orchidaceae; genus Apostasia; species Apostasia ramifera. Next base: position 253,708 of record JAEMOT010004241.1, on the reverse strand, counting down.
CATAGCAGCAACATCAAGGTTCTTACTGCCAGACGTGATAATTTCAGTAGTAGTTTCCTGCACAATTTTTTTAAAAAAAGGGGATATTTAGTTATGAAAGAATAGTGCACTACTAATGAGCTAAAGAATTGCTTCTTCTAGCCCTGACCTTAGGTGGGACAAATGCGGCCTCTCTCTGTTTCTTCTTCTCAGCTACCTTCTCTGCTTGCTTCTCCTGTTTCTCCTGCCACTTTTTGGCTGACTTCTTTTTATCGCTCAAAAAAAACTCGCCACTTTCAAGTTGTAGATCGATCTGTCACACAATTATTTAAGAAAAACAATGTAGAGTTCTCAGGATAAATCATCAAGAGGAATAAACCTAATAAATTATAGAATCAGGTAGAATTTTGAGTACTATAATGTGAAAATATATCTCTGAAAGCGGGAAAATGCCACTGGCTATAAAGAAAAAACTGCAAATCCACTATTCAAAAAACTATCTTTAATATTACGATATCCTGCATGATGCCTGCTTCAATGTCATGACTAATTATTTCAGTACAAGTAGCCAAAATATGAATAACACCTAACACTAGAGCTTACTACAAGACTTTAATTTTAAATTTGCAAATTAAAATTATTATTTATCTTAAATGAATTGAAATTAATTAAGAAAACAACCTTTTAAGTTCTCATCTGTACTTTTACAACTGCAGCTACAACAGAATAACATCATAGGGAGTACAATTCGAAGCTGATGATAAAGTGGTGAATTCAATGCTAATGCAGAAGATAATCATTCTATGAAGAATTCTTTGGCCTCATTTAACACACATGAACACAGTGAGAATTAACACAAGACTTGCAAGCATTAGCATTAGACAAAAAAAACTAGCATAGATGAGACTTGCAAGCATTAGCAGTAGACAAAAAAACTAGCATTTTAGATTAAAAACCTCAATGCAACATTATCTATTGTACTAAGAAGACATGCGAAAATGTATTCATATAAATCCTTATCCGTTATTTAACTAAATTTTGATGGGATGAGAATAAGGAAGACCAAGTCAGGGTTAGTTTATTAATCTACTCTAAACAGTCACATCTAAACACAAACTGGAAGTTCATGTTATGGATTAGTGAGGGTTAGTTTTATGGATTCTCCATTCAATCCCAGAAACAATAAAAGAGTAAAAGAACAAATGAATCCAAGAAATGTAAAAATACGTAACCTTGCTTGGTTGTTGGGGAGGAGGGAAAGGAGTGTAAGGTTTTTTCTCCTTGCTCTTGACTTTTCTTTGCTTAACATTCTTCCTGAAATATGGAACAAATAAAGAAAGGGAAAAACAAGCTAGAAAACTGTATGCACAAAATAGTAGCGGATTGCAAAAATGCTGAAAGAAACGAGAACAGAACTAGAACCAACTAACTCGGATTGGTTCTAATTAGGGTAGGATCAATTCTTTTTTTTCTTTAGGATGGAGGGTTGAATCAATTCCAATTCTAAAGTTTTTGGAACCGAACAAATTGATTCAACTCTCAGTTCTAGCATTCGAGAACCGGAACTGACCTGAATAATTGATTTAATAATTAATAATTATTAAATAAATTTTGTAATAATTTATTAATCTTATTAATATTCATTATTATATAACAACAAGTTTTAAAAATAAATATATATGATAAATATTTTATTCAAATTTTATTAAATCATATCATGATAATGATGGTAGTTCAAAGAGATTAAATTTTTTACATAATTTGAAATCTAGAACCTTCCTATTAATTTGTTGCCAAACAACAACTAGAACGGGATCCGACCGGATTCGAATCAAATTTTCTCAATTCGATTTTGGTTTATAGGTCCAAAGGACCTTGATTTAGTTTTGGTTCCAAAAATTATAGAACCGACTTAAGTCGGCTTGGGTCCAAGTTCTGCATAGAATTGATCTGAACAAAACTGAACTGCACCATTACAAACTAGGCTTCGAAACTTAAATAGCAGCAATTTTCACTTTGTTGCTTATATACTTCTTGAACTTTGGGAGGAATCTGTCCCAGTTCTCATTGGCAAGTGCTGAATTTTTGGCAAGCTCTCTCTTCATTAGTAAGATCTGCCACAAGCATCAAAAAGCAGTTTTGGTGTTCAAGGGATTAGCAACGTAGGACACAGATCATTTAGAGAACACCTCACAATTTCACCTTGATGTGGTAAACAGGATGTTGAACATTCTGAATGCAATCTTCCACAATTCTTCGGACCTGTTTGAGACCTTTGAAAGAAGAGCCCATAGCTGCAACAGTATTCCCCTGGACATTTATATAGAGATGCAAACTCATGAAAAACTATGCTTTACAAACCTGAGCAATATTTATGATACAAGAAGATTCAAAATTGTAGTACCTGGACTAAAACGTAGCACCCAGTCAATATCTCAATAGCCTAAAATATGTATCAGCAAAAAGTTAAAAAAAAAAACATTTGAACTCAACAAATAACAAGACAGTAATGATGATTAATGTGCTAGAATATCAATCATATAAAATTACAACAGCTTTTAAAAAAAGCGCATACCTTTAGTGTAGATAAGTTCGGTCCTAAAAGCCGTTCCCTCCTCCTGACAAAACGTTCCTAGAAGAACAAGATAATCAACCTATATAGTTTCAATCTACAGTGAAAGGTCAATCACTTTTTTTTTTTGATAAGAAAGGTCAATCGCTTGTTGAGACTAAATCAACAACTCAATTAAAAAGAATTATTGTCTAAAGATGCAACATCTTTTTTTATGGGACTAAAGATGCATCACTGAGAGAGAATATTAATAATAGTTTAATAATTGCATTTTTTATGATAATGGTTCAATAATACCTGAAGATACACAAGTGAAACTAGAAAAAAGACTAATGTATTCCGACGAAATCAGCAATTCTGGATCATAAAATTCTTCTTTTATCATCGAACCTTCCAATAATAAAAGTGCTAAACAAAATTCTTTACTAGTTCTTTATTATAAACTAAATGATAGAAATATTCCTGAATAAAGAAATAGAATGGGTGAGAAAGATATTACATGCAGTTAACTCTGTAAAAGACAACCATACATTAAAAATCTGCAACTATCAACCTAAAAAGCGTCCATAAATTTGCTTAACAGAAAGAATGTTTAAAGACGCTGCAATGAATAAAATGTGAGGACTGAACACAATTACCCTCGTGTATGGTTAACAAAGGAAATTAAGAAGAAATACTCAAACAAGTTCCACAAACAAGATAATCCAAATGAAGGACCAAAACAATAACAAGTGATACAACTTGGGAAAAAGTTGACATAAGTGTAATTGCAATGAAAAAAATCTGGAGTCTGAACAGGGAATCCAATTTTTTTGAATTGTTGCAACGAGTGCGCTATCTCTGACACAATACTTCAAATAACCCACTGCGAAAAAAGTCACCTATAGATTAACAATAAGTCTGACAAAGCCGCCCAAATCACAGAAAAGCCACATTCGAACATAAGGATATTCCGAGGGATGGCAACATGCAAGGGCATAGTATCATTTCACTCAGCAAAATGGCGTTGTAAATAAAAAAAGGAAGACATACTAAAGGTTGGCTCCTACTTCCACTCAAAAAATAGTAAGCTCAAGGCTATTCAACTCCCTCTAAACTTTTCCCCTATGCTCTCTCTCTCACACACACACTCTCTCTTCCCATAAAATAGTTGCTTTCTCTTGTAGCCATACAAGAAATAGTAGATTAAAACCGCCAATAGACAATGTCATGGTTTTCCCCATTTCTTGGGTTTCCACGTAAAATTTAGTGTGCCAGCTATGTTCTTTTTTTGCTTACTACATCCTACTTGCAAAATCATTAGACTTTGTTAACGAATTGTAATCAACAAATTAGTGCTTCAATTGAGAACTGACTTCTCAAGTTTTCTCCACATCATCCACTTCCATATCTCTGCATATCTTTTAGAAACACCAACCATGGACAACCTATCAAACAGCAAGACAACCGTCTTATCCTAACACCTCAATAGTCGACCAGGGCCAAACTAACTCCACTCCTTCAATGGACAATCAACTCTGAACTATCACCCAAGCCCTGGCTTAAATAACTGAGATCTTGGCCTATTTCATGAAAACTATCCCAATTTAGGTTTAACGGAAGCGAGTGGATACTCAGCCTCAACCACCACAAACTCCTGTGTAGGGCTGATATGGAGTCGAGTTCAATTGATTCAAACCTAACTTGAACTTGAAAATCTGGAGTTTACATTGACTCAAAATTGAATATAGAAATCGAAATTAATTTCAATTTAAGCCAACTCAACTAAAAATATTCGATTTTGATTCAACTTGAGTTCAAATTCAAGCCAATTCGAAATTACAGCCAAAATATAAAAGTAATGATTAATAGGTTTTTGAAGTTGCTATTGTTATATAATTAACTTCATAACAATTATTTTAATTTTACTTAAAATAATCAAGTCAATTACATGAAAATCATCAGTTTCTTGTATCTGCATAGAATAATAAAGTTTAGCAATAGAAAGCATTGCTGACGAAAGAAGTGTTTTTTTTTTTTTTGGAAATATAGTGACTGAAGTTGTTGCATTGTAAAACATCGAACAAATGAGATGGATAATTTACCTTATTTCTCAGTAGGTTTCCAATCTTTATAATGTCACAATTCATGTCATCATTTAATATCTTAATTGCCTGCAACCAAGGAAAATAAAATTCTAGTAACAAAAAAAAACTATCAAATATATGGGTTTTAATGGGTAAATGGCAGATTAAGTAATAAAAAAAATATATTTATCTGAAGAAATAATATACCTGAGGTGCGTGAACACTTCTTGATAATAGCTTTATGAGATCCCTAGCTTTGATAATGATGTATGGATCTCTAGTCTTCCTGGTCGTTGATACAGTCATGGATCCTTCAACCTTGATAAAATAGTACAAACTTGAGAGATCGAGATACAAGAGCTATATAGAACAGCACATTAAGTAGCTTCACATAAAATATGAGTGCTGCAAAAGGCACTAAGCTTAAAGGAAATTTCAAAAACAATGGAACCAAAAAAACAATAGAACTTGGATTCGAACAATCCAAATGGACTTTAAATGAGAAATTTGTACTTTAAGCAAAAGAAAACTTTAAAATAATTAAATAACTTACCAAATTGAGCTCACATGAAATACCATGCTCTTTCAATGCACTTTTAACGATTGGCCATGCTTCTTGCAAATACCTTTCTGAAATTTAGAAGGAAGAACGTTAAGGAATGGAAATATGACAATCAAATACTGCTACTTCGCTAAATGCAGCATTGTATAGTCATGACTTAAGGTAAGAGTAGCGTAAATACCCAGAAAAACAACTGTTAAAAAACTAATCAATTAAATAGAAGGATCTTCTATAAAAAAAAAGAAGAATTTCAATTTGAGGATGGCTATGCATATATTTCACAAGAAACATAGAACCAAAAAATGCTCTCATTATAAGATGTTCCAGGAGTTTTCAAAAGAGGCTCTTAGATCTCTAAGGTTAGGGATTAATATCATACAGTTTTATGATTTTCAAAATACTCATTTGGGTCCCTAAGCCCTTGTTTAGTATGAGGAAGTTTTTAAGATGTTTTGCATTGTTTTAGGGCTATAAAGATAAGGAAATTTATTATAATATTATGATATAAAACAGAGTAATTTAAAATTAAGAATTGTGTTGAATGTGAAATAAAATTGATTTTTATTGAAATGTGTATAGAATAAAAAATAAAGTTTTTTTTAATGTTGAAATTTGTGTAGCATATAACATAAAGTTAAATTTATTATTGAATTGTGTAAAATATAAAAAAAATTAGTTGGATGATTTTAGGCTCTTCCCAAACATGGGCCTTAGCTCAATAAATTTTTCAAACCAATTCCTAAGATTGACATAAATATTTCACACAAGTCTTTTTAAATGACTTTCATTAATTTAACAATTACTAAAATGCCCTTGCTTCTTTCTCTCACATGTCCTTTTAAACAATTTTTGTTAATTTTTATGATGAAAAAACCAAAATTTATTTTTAAAATATTTTCTTTATTTTGACCATTACTGAAATGCCCTTGCTTTTATCTCTCTCCACTGTTCCTAAAATCCTCCTCGGCACTGCCCCTCATCATCAGCACCTTCCACCTTTCCATGTTCGTCACCACTTCTCTTCACTCGTAGGGTATTGTCAACTCAATTTGGAAATAAAAATAGTTAAATAAAAAACAGAAAGGAACAACATCTACGTCCATTATGATAACAATTGGATGAAATTTGATACAGAAGAGATATACGCACATAGTGAAGAACCACATAACAAATCTACCTAAGGCTCTCAGTCCACTTGGAAAATATTATATTCTCACCATAATCTTTTAATTCTAGCACAAAAAAATGTAATACCAAAAGTTCCCAACCAAACCCAAGTGTAGATGAGACCTAGTGATTCACAAAACCAAAAAGTCAAAAGTTCAAGCCCAAAGAGCTGTTCAAAGAAGATAGACCTGCCTTTAGAATGGTGCAGAAGATGCAGAACCTACCAACCTAGATAGATGGGCTCTCAAGCAACATCAACATTGCTCACACCGAACAACTCTTTCCTCTAGCAGCTCCCGTAAACGGAAACTTCAGAAACATTTGAGGTTCTGAATATGGAGGAATGGAGTTTAAAAGAGAGGAAGCGACTTCCCATTTCTCTGCAGCAATGGAAGAGCAAAGTTGATAAGCGGGTTAAGGCTTGAATAAACAGCATCCTAGACCTTCATTAACACGACCAAATTGGGGGTCCAGGATAGAGTGAAGGGCAACAACGCATCTAATGTAGGAGGTAGAGACGCTGCAGTGGACGCCATGGACTAAGAGGAGACTGAGAAAAATATGAGGGTGCATTAGTCATTTCATATGTATTTAACAGCAATTTTGATGAAAGGACAAGGCTGAAAATTTTCTTAAAACTCAAAGACCTAAATGAGAGCTTTCCAAAATCATGAACCTATTAGGCTCTAAAAAAGCTTTCCAAAATTGTAAACTAGTGTATTACTTGGCCCTAATATCTTTTTAAAAAATGGCCTTGGCCTAAATTACATTTAGAGCAAAGTCAAGTACAAAAGGTGCCATCACCTATCAAGATGGTACAAAACTCAGTTGAGACAAACATCTCCTATCTCAATTGGCATCTTTCAAACAAGCAAAAGAAGCTACAAAGTCAGTCACCCTGTTAGCACTTCTATGCACATGCAATCTTATGGTCTTTAAAAGAGAGCAAAACATATACAAAATGAGAGAAAGCATGGACCTCGTCCATTGGATGCTCTAAGAGTGTCAATTATGACTATAAAGGAGTCGTCTTCAAGCCAAGCCACATCCTCAATGAACGCAAGTTCAGCACTACAATCTTCACAACAATCGAAGGATTTGTGTGTAATCTTGAGGGCATTGCAAACTTGCAACAAGGAGCATAGGTTTACCACACACTCGGTGGTAGGTTGTATGTCAAATTAAAGAGATGGAGCGGTTCAAGGGAGGGATCGATTAGACTACTGGAATCCAACTCAAACACAAGGGATTGTAGCTGAAAGAGAGGGAGACAGCACTGCAGTTATTAGTTCACATGGAGGGTGCTTGAGAATAGCTAGGGAATGCTTGGGGAATAATAGAACTCAGCAAGTTGTGACCATTCCCAATGTCTAGATGGGGGGAAGGTCACAATGTAATAGCAACTTGAGAGGCCACGACTCACAAAGACAAGAAACCATCATCTAAGTACTGGAACCACCACAGTGCAAATTAATGCAACAGACTTCTCGATGGACATAAGGGTTCATGTATGTCAAATTTTTTGTATTATATAGACTTTACAAGCTACTTACGCGAGAATTTTTTCCATAAGGATTGCCCTATATTTTTGCACCATCCTTTTAAAGCTTCTTAGATATTAAAACTCATCAAAAGCAACAGAGCGTCAGATTTACAAAGATTTCCACTAAGAATTAGATGATTTAATGTCCTCCAAAATTTCCATAATTGAAACTCAACAGTTCACATAGAATGTATACTTTCAAAATGCTTGTCTACAGAACTAAAATGTGAGTAGTATCACTGAACAAGTCTGCATAAAAAATAAGTATTAGAGACGTAAGATGTAAGGGATTAAAAATTATGCTAAGATGCCAAAAAAGGAAGACAATAAATACTCCCCACCATGATTTTGAAGCGTTTTCCCATTTATTAGAAGTGGATCAATGTTCACGTTCTGAGACAACTTCCTATTGTGTAGAAATAATGAATGTTTCATATCAGTTGAGATATTATTGCTTTCATGAACAACAATTATGCAATCATCTGAATGAAATATAAAAACATTCGTCCAGTAATCATAAAATATTCTAGCAGATCCGTAAGAAAACCAGGGTGCAATTTAGGCTTACATATCGATGCTAGACAACCAAGTTTCTCGCCTTACAGATAAAAAATTGACCAGGAAGTTAACAGGAGTCCTTTTCTCCCTTAAAGATCACCATTTTCGGTTCCATTACATTAAATACATAATAAGGCTTTGCTTCAAAATTCATCAACAGAAGGCCCCTTTCAATCAAATCGACTTGTCGCAGTCAATGGGAAGTAAAGTCCATTTGCTTGGTGAACAAAAAAAAAGTCCATTTCCTTGGGGAGCCATTTATCATCATTCTTATAGAGCACAGAAATAGGGATAGGGTGTTCGTTTTTGAATGTTAAATTGAGAAGTATTTCAAAAGTTTAAATTGAGAATATTTTGAATACAACATAAGCAGAAAGAAATTTTCAAACAAGGTTCAAAGCAACTAGCATACGAATGCAAGATATAGGAATAAAAGAATAACCAGCAGAACACTACAAAATAAAGAAGAACAAAATGCATAAAGAATCAAACATTATTGGAGTGGGAACAAACCTCTGTATTTAGGGAAAAGGGTGGAGAAGGAACTAACTTCAAGCATCCCAGTCTCGTTCCACGAGGGATCAAACTTGTCGATCTTCCAACGGTCAATATTTGGGTCCTCATCCCAAGGCTTCGGCTTGTCGTGCTTACCCTTGTGTCTCCTTCCCTTCTTCTCCACCTCTTCACTAGCACCGTCGATCTCCATCTCTAAAGACGAAATATGTTAGGGCTTAGTAACTTAGTTATATTAACAAATAGAGTTCTCTACATCTATAACCCGCTTGCTTGAAGAACAAACAATGTTTCTTGGTGTTGAAGAATTAGGATTTACGACAAGATGATGGAATGAGATATTACAATGCACTATACGTAATATTTAAATTATTTATTGTGTGCACAACATAATATTTAGGGTAAATTTGCGTTCGGGCCCTTAAGGTCAAAAAACGTGTTGCAAATTAGTCTCAAATTTTTGAAAATATTGATTTATCTCCCTGAAATTATAAAAGCATTGTCATTTGGTCTCAATTAAGATAGTTATTTATTTTTTACTATTATAAAATAAGATTATTCTCAATCGTTACTTTTTGTATTTTAGAATATAATTTTAAAATATTAATTTTACATTTTATAATTTCAAATTTTTAGAGCAAAGAATGCAAGAGATAAAAGAAATTAAATTTTAAAAGAATGATAATAATAGAGAGATATAATGGTCCTTTAAAACGCGTAAATGAACTAAGTCAAAAAATAATCAATTTTCATGTTTCATGTTTTTTATGAGGAAAGGTCAGCAGAAAATGTGAGATTTTTAAAGAGGAACTAAGCTACAATGTCAAATTTTTCAAAAGTTGGGATCAATTTGCAACGCTCTCTTGACCTCAAGAACTTGGATGCGATTTACCCAAATATTAGATGTAAATGTCATTTATGTAGTATAATATATTACTAACACACATTTTTGAAAACCCCAAATAATTTAAGGTAAATTGTACCTAGATTTGAGGTTTGAATTTTATTATATGTAGGACCATAATTTTGAGATTAGGTTCTAATTAAAGGTGGGCATAGACTTGGGGACCAACCTAACCCAACCTGTCAAGGCCCACATAAAACAATGTTTTGAGCATAAATTTTAGCAAGTTTTAACCTGCATCCTTATTTTGAAAAATGTTGTAAAATACTTAATAGAAAAATGATTTAGTATTAGTTCACAGTCGAACTAGTGGAACCAGTAATTTACCATTATTCTAAGATGTTGAAAAGGATAATAGAACCATATTACTAAACATAGTATTTTAAGTGATGCCCGTGAGAGCCAATAAGGTGATTTTCACAAGATCAATATAGAGTTTGCACCTAGGTATATATAAGAATATACAGTGAAGGTTTCTAACATGCCAAAAAGCCTAAATATGGAAACATTCATGTATTAAAATGCCCAAACTCTTGTCATCAAAAGAAAAAAAGCCCAAACTCTATAATCATGAAATTGAACCATATGATGCGAAAGTGAGGAGATTAAACTATAGTTTTGTGATGCAAAGTTGAGGAGATTAAACTATATAGTTTCATTTATTACACGAATCTGTACATTCACATAAAATTTCATGGACTAAGGAATATAGTAATGATCCACATGAATTCAGAAAACTAATGCAAATTAAATAAGATTCCTTCCAAGAATTAAGACAACTACAATCATACATACTGATCTTGAAATACCAACACAAGGAGAGCAATTCTGTGTGTAATTCATTCAAAGCACATAAATTCCTGCAAGCAGGAAAAATATGGAGAAGATTAGGTTCAGGAAGTTCACACAGACACAAATTTAGTTCAGATTCCAACTCCATTCTTTCACGAGGGAAGTTATTACCTTTGAACATAATAATGGAGGGCTGCCAAGCGTGGTTATTGAAAATGTTTTCTTTTTAATGTTTTTTTTGGTTAAGTGGTGCATGTCGTTTTGCTGATTTTTGAGCTTGTATGGATGCTCTAGGAGAAGTATGCCCCAAAGGATCATCTAAAATCTTTGCAAAATTCGCAAAATAAACCTGAGAAGCCGAAGAAAAATGCAGATATTGATATAAATGTTGGGTTATCTTGGCGTCCTCCATGGTTTTGTAGGTAGGTTTTGACTAGTTCATTCCTTCCATGGCTATTTTATGTTGCCGACTTGTAGAACACCTATGTTGAAGTTGCGCTTGAAATTTTTGTATTGTTTAACAAGATTGAGAGATTTCCATCCTTTATACTTTTTAATGTTTCTAAACCATGAAAATTTTATATTTGTAATTGAATTCTGAGAATTTGTCAAAGTCAGTAAGGTTGATCTTACTAGAACTAACACTACATTCTACACAACAAAATTTTTTAAATATTATATCTTGCACATTTTTTGGCTTATGGTATATAATATTGAAAGTTTCTATAAGCACACTTTAATATTTAAACAACAGATATGAAATATGTAAATATATTAAAATGAAATGTTATGTATGTAAATACCTTTTTAGTTTTTTATTATTCTTGTTGATGAGAGTGCTAGTAATTTCATTTAGTAATGATGAGATGTTTTGGAACTTGGATTCACCATTCTTTACTCCAAATAGTGTAGCATTACAATATTGGTGATGTTCAAATCGGGGATCAGGACAACCTTAAAGCCCCTTGGTGAAACAAGTACTCCAAAATATCCTGTATTATGAAAAGAAAAAGGGGGCTTGGTTGCTAGATTATTGTTCCAATGTGCACAATATCATTCTGTTAGTTAGATTTCTTGTTATGTAAGCTATTTTTCTTCATCCCAATAGTTTGGGATTTAGATGTAGCTGTTAAAAAGAAACCGTAATTGTTAAACTATTCCTGAACTGTTCAAAATCACAGCCTTCAACCTCAAAAACTTCTAACCAAAAAATCAGACTGACCATGGGTTCCTTTGCAAAGTATTTGATTGGTCAACTTCCCCTTCAGAAAATATTTGGATTGATTTTGGCTCATAGCTATGAAACTCTTATCTGGTAAAAGCATAGCTAAGGGCTAGAATTTTACATAATGATGTACTTTACATAGTTTACTGGATAGTGCTGGTCTATCCTGCTTTGGCATATTTTTGCTGTTGTTCTTTAAAGTGACGTACTTCTCTCTGAAAATGGTTGGTAATTCTTCACTGGTAGGCATTCATCAGCTAAAAGCTTGTTGGTTGCCTGACAGTTGCTGTTGATATTATAAAGGACATTTTATTTATTTCCTTAAATTATTAAACTTGACAAATCTGTTCTATTCCATGTGTAATGTCTCTTTTGATCAATAGTGATAGCCAAATCCGTTCTATTCCATGAGTAATGTCTCTTTTAATCAATAGTGATAGCTTCTTGTACTTTTTATTCCAATAATCATTTTCCCTTCAATATCTTTTTCCTGATGCCAATTCTAATCCCCGATTATTTAATTATTTTTCTATGAAGTCAATATGCATGCAGGAGGCGTGCACTTTATTTTTTTATTTAGTTTGTGTGCTTACTTTAGTCATACACTCATACTTCAGCCCAATCTCAGTTTGACAGTGTGTGTGCTTACAATGGAAAAGGTGAAGTTAAACAAGAAGAGGAAACATGATGGTGGTGGTGGTGATTTAAGCAATGGGGAAGTGATACAAGCTGAAGCCGCGGATGAACAAAGACATTTTAAGAAGAAAAATGAAGTGGAAAAGTTGTCAAAGTCTGACCATGCTATTAAACATGTAAGCAATGTAGAAGGTTTCTCAAAGAAAATAAAGTGGAAGAAACTAATTATCGCCACTTTGAAAATGGTAAGCATGATTTTTTTATTTTTTTTATTCTAAGCATTTTGTTTTAAACTTTCTCTTCAATTTTTTAATTAGGGAAAATTATATCCTATTTTTTGAGGTTTAGCCTGAGGTTGTAAAGTTGTTTCACGTATTTACTATTGTTAAAATTCTTGTTAGTTTAACCCAAAATGCTCATCTTACCCTTCAGCATTCTCTCGAGATATGGTAGGAATGATGAACGGAGGGAGCGCAAGACTGCGAGGATGAGGGAGAGAGGAGGAAGGAGGGAGGGAGGAGGAAGGGGTATTTTAGTCAATTGTTTAGTTAACTAGTTAGATTTTTGACCAAACTGATAGATGGCCAGCAGAAATAACTTTAGGGACTTCTAGGAAATTAACAATGGTGGTAAAGGAATTGTGTGTAATAATATAGAACATGTGAAACATAAGATAAATCTCAAGGATCCTAGTATAAGAAAATTATGAGGAAACATAAGACAATTTAAGTATAGGGTTTATGAGGAAAATTCTGCATCAATTTCTATCCTTTTTTTGTTGTGTCTAAATTTTATGCAATCCAGTTTCCAAAGACTGTAGGCAATTCCCCTCAAGAAGCTTTCCATGTTTTTAAGCAGAATCCTGATGGCTTCATAAAGAAAAAGAAATTGCAGAAGGTCGTTCTTAAGCAACTGAATGAATTAGGTGTTACTGGAGATGAGAAAGAACTCTTTACTGCAATGATGAACAAGGTCAAGTTTAGGATTCCCCTTTTTTTCTTCTTCCTATTTTGAGAACTTTTAAATTTTAATCGGTTGATATGCATTGCAGATTAATACAAGTTCTAGATTTGTCATCGATGATAAGCTCATTCGATTGGCATCAAAGACTGAAGAATCCTAGCAAATGCTATTGCAAGAATCCGCGGCTCATACATATATTATTAATAGTAACTAGTTTCAGACCTTTTAGTTCTCGAGTTTAGGGGCATATTTAATATAGTTTCCTTCCTGCTTTATTTAGATTTTTGTTGAGGGGTAGCCACATGACAATATTATATATTAGAGACACTAAAATATTAGAATTGCTGTTGATAACGCAAATATGTTCTGAGTTCTAAAGAAGTAACACCTTGATTAACTTACATCAAAGAATCTAAGAATGTTCCTTTTTGGCTATCTTGGAAATTGACGATAACGGAGCATTCATATTCAATGTTAGTTAATTGAGATGATGTTGTGGTGTTTATAATTAGTTTTTGTTATTTATGAAAATAGTGACAGTTGAATGTTTAGCATGTAATATCTTTTTGGTCTGTGTTATGTATATATATATTTACATTTCCTTGCTATATATAATTCAACAAGATCTTTTGAACTCGGAAAGCTCAACCATGACTTGCAATACATATAGGGTGCATTTACTTGAATGGAATCACTATTCCATTCGACTCTTATTCTTTATAGAATAGCTATTTCAATGTTTACTGTGATAGAATATTTATTCTATAGAAATTTTTATTTCACATTTTATAGAATACCATTTATTTTTCCCACTCAAATAGTACTTACTCGTTGGCTATTCTGATGCGGAACAATATGCATTATGTAATCCTAAATAGAGATAAGTAAATAATTTTAACAAATAAGCATAAGATTGTTCAGGAATATTGTTGATAAAAATTATATAATAATTAAAAGATCATAAGTTTGAGAAGTAAATCAATTTTAAATATTTAGAAATAAGTTCAAATAATATCTAGTTAATCTGTTAAGATAACCACATCTCAGCAAGTCAAAGCCAGGGTACGCAGTAAAGGGTATTCTCACAACAATTTAATAACACAATGATGTTCGGGGTACACAGGCGAGCAAATCAAGCAATTCCAATAATAGACATCACCAAAAAATCTCATAAAATACTTGAGTTATTCAGCAGATTTTAGGATTACCTTGGTTGGAGATTTCGTGGTCACCGCAGAGAGCCACAGCAGATGAAAAAGACCTGAGGAGGAGGGATGATCGTGATGCGGGTGCTGCAAGAGAAGAATACGATGACGCAGCGAGATGCAACCGATGAGGCTGAGCCGCAGGAAGACGAGGAACTCGCCAGTGTACAGCGTGGCGGCGAACAGGAGACAGACGCCACAAGCGGAAGATGCAGCGTGCAGGCGCTCAGTGGGACGGGCGCAGGGGCGCGGGTGCCGTGTTGGCTGGTGACTGAAGGGGTGAGCGGGTTTGGCGGGCTGTCGGAGCAAGGAAAGTGAGTTCGCCGACGTTCTCCGGCGAGCGACGAGCCGCCTGGAGGTGGAGGCGGACGGAGGCGGACGGAGTCGGGTGATCTGAGCCGGCGCAGAATGAAGGAGACCTGGCAGAGCGTCGGTCTATGCGCGGGCGAGCGGCGACGCGGAGGAGCGGCGGATCAGAGCGGGCGGGATGACCGTCCTTCGCGCGGGCCGAGCAGGCGGAGGCGACCCACGGTGGCCGGTGATCTCGCCAGCCAGCGGCGAGAGAGGTGCCGTGCGCCGGCGTCGCGCACGGGACTCGGTGCGGCGTCCCGAACGAAAGGAGTCTGCAGAGTGCAGAGGATTAGGGCTGGGAAACTACGAGCAAGGGCCTGATTTTAATGAGCTTGAATTATTGAAATAACCATCAAGAAGAGCTGAAAAAATATCTTAAATTTTTTTAAAAGTATTTTGAAATTCTCATTCAAGTTCTCAACTCTTTTATTTACTAAAATTTAACACACAATATTCAAACTCAAAATAATATTATTTCAAAATTAAAAGCAAACAGCATTTTTTATCAAATTCAAATTACAAAAATAAAAATAAATTACAACTTTCTAAATGCAAATATCTAAAAATAAAAGAAAATAAATGAGATCAACCTAAATTTTGAAATATTTTCATTCAAATCAACAAAATTGATTTAAATAAGAATTCCAAATTCACTGATCAACCATCAATCACATCTGCTATCAAATCAGTAGGTGTCAACCCTCCATTCAGATCGATGTTACGTGGTGAGATTTCGGGCGACGAGTGTAGATCCTGTTTATAATAAATCGACGGTCTGATGGCCACCATATTTCTTATAGGCTAAAAATATTATTCTAAAATTATTCTTGTTCGCACCATGCACACATATGTGTAGGTATACATATGCATATACGCATCCTTATATATACTATACGTACGTACATACTTATATAAGTTACATGCATCTAAATCTAATTATTTATATAAAATCAAATTTATTAATATTAAATAATATATTTTTTATTAAGTTATATTTATGGCATTTGTTGACCTGGGAAGTAGGGGGTCCCAAGAAAGAAAGAGAGGGTCCCAAGAGACAGCGGAACACAAAGAGCTAAGCCTGATGAGTATGGTCTAAATGAGAGTAATACATATCCAGAACAACACATAGTGATTTAAGTAGTTCAGGGAGAAAATCCCTTACGTCCACCGAGATCAGCAAGAGATTTCACTAGAAAAAGAAATGTGGTGGTCGAAAAGGCCAGCACAATGAGCGAAAAGAAAAGTGAGAACTTTCTTATCTCAAGCTCTTACTACAAGGGTGATAGAAAAGAAATACTGAGATTCTCCCCCCAAAAAAGACCCTTCCTTGAAGCCTGTTTTGAGTGTAGAGTTAAAAGAGTAATTTTGATGGAAGTTTGAGTAGAGTTGTGAACGAGTCGAATTTGACGGAGCTGCTATTAACTCAAAAGTTTTGAGTGTAGGTTAACCTGCACTTCACTCGAATTCAACGTGAAACCAATTAGAGCTCAATTCAGGCTAGCAGGGATTTCAAAGTGACATGACTATGTTATATTTTTTAAATTTTTAATAATAAAATATTTTAATAATAAAATATTTTAATAATAAAATATTTTTATTACGCATTATATTATTAAAATAATATTTTATTTTAAAAAATTTAAAACACTTCAATATACAGTAACCAAAAAAAGCTTTAAAATAAAATTAGCTCAAATTATAGCTTAAAATTTGACTCCCATGGGACCCAAATAATGTCCTTTGATTCCAAATTTAAATCTCAATACTAATTTTATTTAAATACTCTAAAATATCAAATAATATTAACACCAAATTTCAATTCAAAATCAGGTATTTTAAAAGTTTATTTTAGTAAAATTTAGAGACTTTTAATGGTTTACCACTTCCAAAAACTGATTTTAATTCTAATCACACAAACCTCAAATATTACTCATAATTTATTTTTAGTATTTATATTTAATTATATATTATTTTGTATATTATTTTCATCAATATTTATCATTTGCATTAATAAGTAATAGCGAACTAACATAATAATTACGATCGTAAAAAAAAACTTGAAAATATTAAAAAGTGATATGCATATAATACTAAAACTTAGGTCTGTTTGGCAATAGTTCAAAAAATAATAATTTATTTTAGTCATGACTACAACTTTAAATTTATTTTAAAAAATATTTTATATCTCATCTTACACAAATTTTAACATTAAACAATCACTTTATTTCACATCTAATATAATATTTAATATAATTAACTCACTTTATTTCACATTATACACATTTTTCTAAAACTTTTCACAAATGTTTTCCAAATAATTTTTTTTTCTCTAACCAAACAGAGCCAAGTGTTATAGATTGATTGTATTTTTAAGGGTAATTACACCTAGGTCCCTGAATTTAAAGCTTAATAACGCACAAATCCCCGTTATAAAATTGGGGTCCCTGGGTTTTAATAAATTATCAAATTATTTTTTTATTTTTTTATTATTAATTTTTTTAAAAATTACCATTATACCCCTCCCCCTCTCAATCCTCGCAATCCCAGCGCGGCGTGTGCGGGCCGCGCACATGCGCGGGGATCAGTAGGAGAGAGAGAGAGGTCGCCTCTCTCTCCTCTCGATCCCCGCGCACGTGCAAGGCCGCGCGATCGCTGGTGAGTCTGCAGCTGAGCAACATGTGCGACCCACCGGCGGTCTATCACGCTTGCACGGGGATCGGGAAGAGAGAGAGACCGCATCTCTATCTCCTCCCGATCCCCACGCACGCGCGAGGCCGCGC
>JAEMOT010004241.1:223507-235675 GCA_019297695.1 Apostasia ramifera | reverse complement strand
GGTCGCCGGGTGGGTGTGCGACCCGCCGGCGACCGCGCGGCATCGCGCGTGCGCGGGGATCGGGAGGAGACAGAGAGAAAGAGGGGTATAATAGTAATTTTAAAAAAAATTAATAATAAAAAAATAAAAGGACCTATTTGATTTTTATTAAAACTGAGGGACCTGATGTTATAATTTTAAAAAACTAGATATGTGTGTTATTAAGTCTTAAATTCAGGGACCTGGGTGTAATTTACTCTATTTTTAATGGTGATATACAACTGAAATCCCTGAAAATATTACGAATCCTTTAATTTATCCTCGTCGTTAATAGTTGAGCATTAATGCTTTGCATGCATTCAACGTAAAAAATAGACTTCATGAATTCTTTCACATCAGATTAAATATTCAAAATAATTTACCATTAGTCAAAATTATATGCTTGCATATATTAAACATATATATTTTTAAAAAATTACTTCATTATTGAGAATGTCACGTATACAATTTAAATTTTTTCTTAATACCAATCGTTTTATAGAATTAATGCATATAAATCAAACTTTTTTTCAATTATATTTATAGTTTCACAAAAATTAATTTATAGTATGTTCACATTAAACTCAAAATTTTATATTTACCCATAATAAGTAGCATTATTGCTTTTACTCTTGATATATATTAGAGCGTATATGTATTTGTGAGAACTATTTGGTAAAATAAATTTCATCAAATTTGATCAAAATCTATTAAACCTTATACAATTATTTATTTTACAAAATATTGATCTGAATAAAATTTGAAAAGTACTGATTGAAATATAACAAATTATTGCTAAAGAATAACAAGTGATCAGATGAATTTTCTCAACAAGAAGTTAGTAGTTGTATAAAAATATATATATTTAGTTGATTTATTTTAATATAATTTTATTATAGATCTATGTTATTGCTACTATTTCGAATGATTTTTCCTAAGTGAAGCTTATATTAATTGTGCTACTACTCACAAATTTGAGAAACTTATAAATATGACTTCCAACTATTCGTATTTAATATTTTTTATTATTTTATTTTTAAAATTATATCAAAAATTAGCATGTGGGTGGCTTATTAGCCTCTACTATACTATCTTTTTAGTTTTTTTTATTGGATAAAACCTTTTTTTAGCTTTTATGTTATTTGACTATTTTAAAGAGGGTATAATGGAGCTTATTTAAGATATTAAATAATATTAAAAAAATAAATTATTGATAGGTCCTTAAACTTTACATATATTTGCACTTTGTCTGTATTTTTGAAATATTTTTATTTTGGTCTGTAATTAAACTCTTAACCTATTATGTCCCAATTTTATTTTACTCTTTGGTTCATATTATAAATTCTAGAGAACTTAGTAAAATAAATTTAAATAATATTAGAGGCCTCAGTAAAAGATTTTTGAAAATATGCATTAAAGTTATAAGTAAACCGTATGAACCAATTAGTAATTTTTTCTAATAAAAATGATAAAAAAAATCTTAATATTTTATCCATCATATTATTTTTTGTTCAATAAAATTAGGGGAAGATCTTTTCCATCAATAGAAGCTTTTTGGCTTCAACAGGGCAGTAGAGAACTCCCTAATTTGGAAAATCGAATTAGAATAAAAAACGGAAAAATTTGGTGATTTCATGTCATATTTATATTTTATGGTAAACCAATAGAATGATATTGAGAACTTATTGCAGTCGGACAGCCTAACACGTAGATTTTGTGGCAGCCATTCGACGTGCAACACCTGCGTGCGGGTCCACCATCACGGCTCAGCATACGTAGTAATTTTTATCACATATGCATAAAATATCTCATACTTAGCAGATTTTATCATATATGTATCATAATATATCTCATACGTAGCAAGTTTGCTCACATATGTATCATATATATTATGATATATATATATGATAAAATCTGCTACGTATGAGATATTTTATGATACATATGTGATAAAAATTATTACGTATGACGAGCTGTGATGGTGGGACCCGCACGCAGGTGTCGCACGTCGAATGGCTGCTATAAAATCTATGTGTTAGGCTGTCCGACTGTAATAATTTTTCAATAATATTCCTTGTTAGACGGACCCAACTTTTGGCCCAGCCCACAAGCTAGAACAATAGCTTGGGCTGGGTTTTATTTAAAAAGTTTTAAGATTGAGTTTTAGTTTGCAAAAATTAATTATAAAAAAAGTTAAAAATTAAGTTTAAATAAATATATTTTTTATTATAAATTATATATAATATAAAGTCAATATAGTAATTATATTGATATAGTTAAAATTATAATATAAATTAATTATTATTTTTTGACGCATTCTATCAAAAATAATACATACATATGTAAGATATGAAAAAGTTAATTGTTAATTTTAAAAGATATGTGTAATTGTGTATAATTAATATTTTAATATTATTCTATTAAATATACGTACAACTAATAATATTAAACAACAAAATGCATACAAAAAATTAAGAGGGTATTTAGTTTACTATTATTTTAATATTATGCTATATAATATGAATATCATAATATTTAGATATCATCTTTTAATTAATAATTCTGTAATTTTATAAAAAATTATTTATTAATATCATTAAATCAAACAATTACTTTCTTTAGATAATATGATATAATATTAAGATAATATTGAACCAAACATCCTAAGGAACATTGAATTCAAGTACCATTCGGTTTTGAAAAAATTAATTTTAGTTTGATAATAAATTTCTGCAATAATGTTATAAAAATTATAAGCTTCTAACTCCAAAATAATATTTAGATGTTATTTCAAATCTGATATTTGAATTTAGCTGACATTTAATTGTCATCCTAATTGTAACGATGAGAGTAATATTTGATTTATTGTTATTATTATTTTTTAATATAATAATATTGAGCTAAATAAATATCAATTTAAAAATAATATAAATATATAGATAACATTGATATCTAAATAGCATTTAGAGAATTTTTATTTTACATTTATTTTTATGCTATGTCATGTTATATAGGTGTCCAAATATATGCATATCATCTTTGAACTAATAATTTTATAATTTCTTATAAAATTATTTACAAATATCATCAAATTAAATAATTATTTTTTCAAAATATATAGCATGACATAATATTAAAATAATATTAATCAAATGTCACTTTTTGTTTAAATAATACTATAAAAAATATGATATCATTACTCTAAAATGATATTTAGATGTTATATAAAATTAGATGATATCTAAATGTTACCTTAATTATATATTTAAAAAAAATATGAGAATGAATAACTATTTTATTATTATTTTATAATAAATTATTATTAAATTAAATATATATAATAATTTAAATTTGTTATAAATATTGGCACCTATATCGTACGAATGCAATTCTACTTATAGTGATTAATAGCAAAAATGATTTGATTAACGATGCTAATCAGCTAATGGCTTAACCATGGACCACCATCGATAGCCACTGACAAAATGCCACCTGTCATTGCTGGCACCGCACTCATTTCACAGAAGATAATTATCGTTATTGATGCTAATTAAGTTTTGAAATAATTTGATTTTAAATTTGGTTCCCATATTTTTCAACTAAAAAAAAAAGAGTCCTTTATTCGTTGGAAAGCGGCTGCCGGAGCGCGCTGGTCCAGATGCAATCAGCGCCGTCGGCCTCCTTATCGAGCGGCCAGGATTCATCGGCGTCGGCGGGAAGGGTAATGCCTGAAGGCACCGGCGGCGTGAAACGATCGCCGGGAAAGCCGATGGCTGCGGAGCAGCCGTCGACGAGGGATGAGAAGAACACGTCGCGGAGGTCGCATCCATCTAGCACAATCGCGAGCGGCCCCGGCTCGTTCTGCCACGGGAACTCGAAGACACCTAGAGGCCGGTACGTTTCGGAAACTTCCAGCAGCTCGCCGCCGTAGTCGGAGAAAATGTCCGGCACCTCCTTCGGCATCTCCTTTGCTCTCTTCCTGTTCCACTCCGGCGATCTTCCACACCTTAGCTTCGGTGCACGCGCCTCGGATCTGCCTCTCTTTTTGCTCTCTCCTTCCATTTCCTGTACCATGAAGAATATTTTGAATTTTTTTTAAAATTCATCGGATCTAACGTGGGGAAGTAATTGATGGTGTTTTCAAAATTTTTCTAAAATGATTGGGAACTACGGAGACGGAAGCAGAAAGGACTGAGAAGAGATCCGATACTTAGAAACTCTGCAGATCGCAAGGATCAACTCTGAGTAAAAAATCCGTGCATCTAAAATCGATGACGAAATGGATCGAGCAGGAATGTGAGCAAAGAAAATTTGAATAAGAAGACAGAATTGGAAGATCAGAACTAAATCACAACAAATTCCTGAAAGTTATGAAATTAGATAAATCAAAAACGAGAAATCAGCAAGGAATCAGAGAAATCAAAGAGAACAGAACCAACTGGAAGATCGAATGACAGTTATTATACAGCCAGAGATCGATCCCAGGCAAACAAAAAATCAGATGGAGATTTTTGAAGCAGGAACGGATTCATCTGCAATTTGCATTAAGAGCAAAGAAAATTTGAGCAATGAGACAGAAATCACCGATATCAGAACTGAATTAAGCACATTCGTGAAGGACACAAATCCAAGAAACCAGAGAGATCTAGATGGAAAACATAGAAATTAGCTATCCGAATTAAAGAATGGCAAAGCTACTGATCAAACAAACACTTGAGGCAGAAAATTCAAATGATCCTCATGCTTCGTCTTAATCTAATTACCTCAATCCTTCAAACCTCTCGCGGATCACTCGATCTCTGAATCCGATCAAGCAGTTAAAGAAGCGCAACAGCCTCAACGGCCCACACGCTCGCCTTCCTCACACCTCTGCTCTTCCTCAGAGCCATCCGCCAGCTTTCCTCATCTCCTTCGATCCTGCAGCAGTTTTTGGATCCAATCCACCGCGTCCCTTCATCCGTTTCCAGCTTTATAGCCATGACCAAAAAAAATGGCCCACTAACTTTCAAACGGGTCAGATTCAAATTAGATTGATTCTGATTCAGATCGACACGATTTGGATCGGATAAAAAATTAAATCTAATAGAGGTCGATCTAAAATCAATTCATAACTCGTGATAAATCAGATTTTCTGATCGATTTGGAGATGTCAACTAGTACCTTTTTTTATTAGCCAATTAATTTTTTTTTTTTGAAGAAAATGATTGTTTTTTTCCTTAAAAAAATGAAACCTATTTATCATATAAACTCGGCAAGATATACGTAGCATTTCAATCATATTTCTCAATGTGAATTTTGCGTGATAATCTCAATCGTTCTTTTTTTTATACAGGATTTACCTAACAATATCACGTCCCTTCTAAATGTCGCATTTTATATAATACTTTAAAAAAAAGAAGAAGCACATTTATTTAAATAAATTAAGATCGTAATAAAAAAATTTATTATAAATAAAAGAGTTAAGACGAAGAGACATAGAATCTAACTCATATCTCAGGTAAAATCTTAAGCTCTTCCATTCTCCTCTATAGTAGATACTCTTTCAATATTCTATCTGCATATGCCATGATATCTTTCATGCTCGAAAATACGCATTCAAAAACTCTTTATTTATCATTATTTAAAAAAAATTTGTTTTATTTATGCATAGCACAGACACCAAATAATGACATAGAAGATCTCAATACTTTGTGTACTACCCTTGTCAATATACGAGTGTATTTGTTTGCAAAGTTTTTTTTTAATAAAATTAAATTAAAATTTAGATGGAAATAATTTTTATTAAGATTTGTGTATGATGTGAGATAAAATTAGTTATTATATTAAAATATATGAAAGATATATTTTAAAATATATATAAGATGTAAAATAAAATATATTTTTTATTTTAAAATTAAATAAATTTTAATAATGTAACATAATAGATTAAAATTGCTACAGTTAATCTTAACTTGGCTAAACAAATACAATAATAACCAGCAAATACTTTAATACATTGATATTTATTCTAAATTGCTCAGAAGTAAACAAATATTTTAACTTATTTATTTGATAAATTAAAATTAATTTAGTTTAATTTCAAATAAACATATCATATCATACATAAAATTAATATTAAAAATTAACTATATTTTATATTTTATATATATATCAAAATAATAAATAATTTATTTTATATTTCTGACATATTTTAATATAATAATTAATTTTATTTCATATTATTCATAACTTTTAATAAAAAATATTTTAATTTAAATTTAATTTTAACCTAATTAAAATTAAACTTAATAAATAAACTGGCCTAGTGTTTTTGTCAAACTTCAAAGTGAAAATTCAAAAATTATTTGACTTTTGTGGTCAACTACTTGAAGATAATGTAACTTTTTCAATTAAGCAATTAAGTATAACTTAATTCCACTTTTCCATAAATATGACAAAAATTTCAATTAACACATATTACTAATTTGAAAATTTTTTCTTAAGTTAAATTAATGGTTCAAGTACTAACAAAATTTAATAATTATGCATAAAAATTTTAAAAAAATTTACTTATGTCACCCTTAGAATAAGTTTTATTACATATTTCATCTCTAAAATTATTTATTTATTTTTGTCTCCCCTAAAATAAGCTTTATTACATATTTTATCCCCAAAATTATTATACCAATATTAATAGCTAATATTTAAAATGATCAATATTTTACACTCAAAGTTAAGATCACAGAAAGCTAACTGGAGTGAGGGAAGGGGTTTAGTTTGTAAATAATTATTCAAAGTTAGGGAAGGCAAAAGTAAATAGATAATTTTGAAGGTAAAATATATAATTTTTGGTAGAAAAAAATACTTTTTCATACAATCAAAAGCTAAAAGTTGTGTTTCTTAAAATAGCTTTTAAAAAATTAAAAAATAGTTGCGAAAAAAATTAAAAAAATAGCTTATAAGGACAAAAATGCCTTTAAAATAATTAATTTTAATAATTATATCATAATTATGTATCATATCATAAATATATAAAAATATAAATAATATAATTATTACAAAATATATAATTATATTATATTAAATAAAATTAAATAGTTATATATTACTAATATAAAATTAGTTTATAATTTACATAATTTAAATTATTATATAGAATTATAAGGATGAATTCATATTTTTAAAATTTATAAAATATAAATAAAATAATTATTATATTTAATAATAATATACTTTTTAATATTTATTATATATAAAATAATATGTTATTATGAATATATTATTTTATTATTTATTAATAAAATATAAGTAATAATAACAACTTTATTTACATATTTAATTTAGTTAAAATTATGAATTTTTCAAACATTACAGTAACTTTTTTTAAATAATTCAATTTTTGACAGTACTATTTAATAATAATTTAATAATTATTTTATTTAATAATATTTTTTACTACAGCTATACAATATAATACTTTTTCATATGCTATAATAATATCAAATAGTGACTTTTTAATATGAAATTATTCATTTTTCTATCTCTCATCTTAGGCCTAGAAGCCTCATTAGGAGGAAAACAATGAGCAACCATGAATTGAGCTTATACGAGATATATAAGTCATATACAGGTTAACCTAAATTTGACTTATCTAAAAAGACCAATATGAGTTGGAAGATCAATCTGATTCTTACTCATCAATGACTCGCTTATCAAAATTAATTCTTTTTTAGCATTGATTTTAATATTAAATATTAGATATGTATTACATGATTTAGTTGTAATTTTAATGCATGTAATTAAACTATATGATTATATTGATTCAAAGTAGACAGATATTGAATTTATCAAATTTTGACGAGCAGACTATGGTAACTCATTTGTTAAATGGGTTGGATATGGGTAATAATGTTTGACCCGTTTAATAAATATATTAAATTTGGGTTAAATTTAAATAGGTCAGATCAAAAATAGGTTAACTCAAATTGACCTATTAATTTGAATTGCCACCCATATGGCAATTAGGGGTGGCAAAATGGATCAATGGGTCGGGTTCGGGTCGAATCCGACCCGACCCAACCCGAATCTAACCTATTTATTAAATGGGTCAAAATCAATGACCCGAACCCGATAGATTAATAAATGGGTGGGTTGGCGGGTCAACCCGACCCGTTTATAGAATATTTTTTTGATAAATGTCCAACTTGAACTCTACTTGACCCGATTATGCTCAACCCGAACCCAACTCGTTTAATAAATAGGTCAAAATTTATGACTCATACCAAGTTTAGGTCGGATTCACGGGTCGGGTCATATATTGCCACCCCTAATGGCAATGTATAACACCTTGTGCATGCATGCATAATATCCCCGTATAAATTCGTGATGATCTAAAAAATTATTGCGTGGCCCTGTTTGGCGCAAGGACTAAACCAGGACCAAAATAATACTAGTTTAAATAATAATAATAATAATAATAAATAAATAAATTATTTTAATTNGTGTAGAATAATTAAAATAATTTATTTATTATTATTATTATTTAAACTAGTACTATTTTGGTCCTGTTTTGGTCCTTGCGCCAAACAGAAAGGACTAAAAGCTCATTTTGAAAAAACTATAATTCCTTTAAGTTTCAAAAAAATTATAATCCTTCTATCTAGCATTCTTTTTTAAATAAAACTTCTTTGGCAATTTTATCAAATGTTAAGGCCCTGTTTGGCAATAGGCTAAAAACTATGGCTAAAATTAGCCATGACTAAAATCTTAAATTTATTTTAAAAAAATTTAAAAAATTACTTTATATTTCATCTCACACAAATTTCAATATTAAACAATCACTTTATTTCACATCCAACACAATTCTCAATAAATCAATCAACTTTAATTCACATCCTACACAATTTTTAATATAACCAACTTATTTTATTTCACATCATACACATTTTTCAAAAATGACTAAAAATTTCAACCAAATCTTTTTTTTTCTTATTACCAAAGAGAGCCTAAGAGCTAATCTCACCCTTACAAAATATTTAGCTAAAATAAAAATTCCCAAATATGCAATTAAAGTTCGGACGTAGCGTCAATTTTAGATCTCCAGTCAAAAGTATCATGATTTGAATCGATGATACTACTAAATTATTCTAAAGCCCAGGTTAATAGGAATGACATAATCATATATTCTATCATACTACTCACAAATAGCTTTGTCGAGTTTTAAATTAACCAGCTCTATACTAGGGTCACACGACCTGACTCACGTTGAGCCTGCGTAAACTCATCCGCACCTGGCCTCACGGGTGTTGGGCACTTACCCAACAATCCTCCTCCAATGCATTGCGAGTGATTGAATTTGTAATTAAATTAACCTAACTTTATATCAATTGTTAGAATTAATGGTATTGATGAATTATTCTAAAAGATCAAAATAATAAAATAATATAATTATTTCTCTTATCATACATACATTATGCCTATGGATTTGATCAGTCCTTCTATACTTGGCCAAAGCAGCCTGGTCGTCACGGCTTGACCCCACACCTAAGGAGAATACAAAGGGGAATACTTAAGCTATTGATCATTTTCATAGGAAGTCAATTTATTCTCTACATACGGTGGAATCAAGTATTCTATCCAGCTAGCAATATAGTTTGTTTTTTTAGTCTACGATTTTTCAAATATAAAACTATTTTTCTCTTAATATATTTTATTTACAATTCTTTTATTTTTAATTTTTTCACAGTTTGATTTCACGTATTGCAATTGTCGATCTCCTAATATGACGTCCTGCCGATGCTTTTATTTCACATATTTTTAAGTCAGCATTGAGTAAATATAACATAATATTAGCTAGCCTATTCATGCTCATAAAATAACAAATAAAACTACATTTATTTACAAATTAAAAAGATACTAATATTTCTATAGTTTGACTTCTGGCCATTTGCGTTGACTATGATATCCCATTAAATACTCAGAGAGTTCATTCCTCTTATTTAATGCCTTAATAAAAAAAAATAACAACATAATTTTTTTATTTTTATTTAATATCTATGAACCTCCCTCTTTGGTGGAAATAGGAAAAGCACAGGATTTTTTTTTTTTTTTTGATAGAAAAAGTTTTGAGAGTTGACTGTTTTATGGTCAACTACCGTTTGAATCTTCAAATTATTAATTGTTGGTATTTTATATCTTTTTTACGTGGAGAACCATACTTGACATTTTTGTAATTTTAAATTTTTACATTTTTAAATCCTCAAAATTTCCATAAACACTTTTATTTATGCTATTAAACCCCATAATTTTTAATATTTTTTATATTCATTAGAAAGAATAAGTAAAAATGGTTAAAATATAATTACAGTATATTAAGAAAAAATATTTTTTAATAGTAGATTTCTTAAATAACGCTAACTTTTGTGATAATTTTGAGAATATTGCAATACACATCAGTTTTAGATAGTTTTTTTTTAAGACTTTTTTTAATTTAAAAGTGGGATTTATATGGGAAATAATAAGATTTATCTTTGATATATAAATATAAGTGATTTGAGAATTACATTGGTAAAAATTATATAAATCAAATTATATTAAAGAAGGATATGACAAAGTAAATTTGGTATCAAATTATAATTATAATTTTAAGTAATTAGAAACCTCAGATCAAAATTAATAAAAATCGAGAGTCTAACTTATAGTTTTCTTAAGAGATTAATTAAGAAATTTGAAGTAACAAAAATTGAAAAGCTAAATTATAATTATTATTAAAAAAATTGAGGACTCAGAACTAAGATTAAAAAATTAGGATAAAAAGTTTTAATTTCTTAAGAGACTTAACAGTAAGATTTATAGAAATTGAAAGTTTAAATTATAATTATGATTGCAGGAAATTAGGACATAAAATCATGGCTATGAGAAATTGGGGTTTCTAAATAATAATTTATAAGGACCTATTACAAAGACAAAAAATAAACTAAATGATCAAATTATAATTTTTTTAATGAACAATTGTGATATAAGATCAAAACTAATTAAAGTTAGGAGACCAAATTATAATTTTATTATTGTAAGAATTTAGAATCTAAGACTATAATTGAGATAAAGCAGTGTATCGACTATCAACTTATAATTTGTTAAGGTGAAATACTAAAATTAATAGAAATTAAGAGACTAAATAAGTATTTAGGAATGTATATCAAGATTAAGTGAAATATGAGTATAAAAATATATTTTTTAAGTATCTGGTCACATTAATATTAAAAGAATCGAGGGTGTAAATTATAATTGTTATTTTAGAGACTTGAGACTTAAGATAAAGACTTAGAGAAGTAAAAATACTAAATAATAATTTTTGAGAATTTAAGTTAAAAAAAAATAAATGGAGAACTACATTATAATTCTTTACAAATAATTTAAATAATTAAGATCTAAAATTAATAATAAAAAAATAAAAACTATATTATAATTTTTCTTGGCCCTTTCTCCTCTCTGATCCGCGGCCTACCTGGCGCATCACAAAATTTTCGAATTTTAAAAATTAAAAAATATAAATAAAATAAAATATTTTTTACTCTCATATTCATATTTGTTTATATATATATATATATATATATAAATGTGAAGGCAAATTTCAGATACATTTCTATAATTTATCTTAAATTATTTTTTAATTTAATTTTTAAAAAAAATTTATTCAGATCTTTAAAATTTAAAAGAACTTTGTATTAAAGTAAGACAGAGACTTATTCTCTGGCTTTATACTAGAGATCTTAGTGAATGAAATTGTATGAACCTGTTAATAATTTGCCTAATAATTAGGCCTGTTAATGGATCGGATTATAACCCGATTTGATCCGAATTTCGATCCGATTAAACCCTCAAATGGATTCTTTTTTTGACCCTTCAATCCGCCCCGTTTACTGACCCGATCCGTTTACAAGTAAATGGATCGGATATGGATCACCATTGACCCGACCCATTTAAATTCCAATCCATTTATGTAATCTAATTTGTAATTCATACAAGAATACATTGTGGCTAATAAACTTTTTGTTAGAAAGCTCAAATAAAAAGTATCACTATAATTAATTAATAAAAAATTCTCACATATTATATTAGTAGATTTTAATTTATAGTGCTCAGTTTATATTTCACAATATATATATATAT
>JAEMOT010004241.1:158379-223163 GCA_019297695.1 Apostasia ramifera | reverse complement strand
TATATATTACAAATAATGATTTTTATACTAAAATATTTAATTAATTCTTAAAAATATAACATTCTTCCTTTATTTTTTTGCAATAAATTTAATATTATTTTAAATTTGATTATAAAAAATACTTAAAAATAATTATTTTTATTATAAATAGATTAAATTCGAAAATCCGAGTTCCGAACCGATTCGATTTCCGACCCGAGAGGATATGGATCGACCATGATCCGATCCAATATATAACCCGATCCGATATATATGAATTTGGATCTGGATCGAAGTCAATTTGACTCGAATTTTATCCGTTGACAGGCCTACTAATAATATTATTTATTTTAAAATCAATGATATTATTATTATTTTTTTTGAAAATTGGTAGGATATTGTTCAAAAGTAAGACCACGGCCGGCAGCGCAGGCGCCCACTGAATCAAGCAACATACGCATACAACTTCTGGCAACTGGCGATTCAATCTCCGCCATCCGCTCGATTATCCGACGGCTGATGTTTACCGCACTAAATCTGATCAAATCCCCAAAGAGCTGGACGCGGAGCCAGGCAAGGTCACATGATCGAGCACGTGACGGCAAATCCGTGGCCGGCGCCTTCCAGAAGTTTAAATTTTATAATCAGATAAATATTATCCCGCAATTTAAAAAAAAATAATAATTACCTGTATGCCACACCATTTCACTTTATTTATATATTACCCATCTATTTTTAATGAATTACGCTATGCATACTCAAAATATTATAAAATCTTACATACACACATTTAAAATTTAGTCAAAATCTATTTAAAAAAAAATATTTCGTTAGTAAATCATTAAAATTATATTTTTACCTTTAATAGTACATATTTTTTTTCTTCCTCGATGTCACACAAAAGCGTTGATCTGTCCTAAAATCAATTCACATCGCAGATATTTCCTTCCCTTACCATAACCTAAACATCAAAATTTTAAGATTTTCACTCAAAAAATATTTAAATATCTTTAAAATAATATGATGAACGGTTCAGATTTTTTTTTAACCTAACTATAGTTAGGTTATTGAAAAATTATAATTATTCATTATAATGAAAATAAGTGAAAGTGTGTGTATGTAAAATTTTATAATATTTTGAGTGTGTATAGCGTAATTAACTAAGAATTGATGGGTAACGCATAAATAAAGTGAAATGATATATCATGTAGGTAATTATCCTTTTAAAAAATTATTAACCAGAAAATATTTTCAATGAGTACTCAAAGTAAACATTATCATCTCACTTAGACCCCTTTCAATAAATTCCAACCAAAAATATAATTTTTTACTAATAAAATTACAAATATGTCTGCACTTCTGCAATTGGAGGATATATTTAATAAATCTAAATTAAATATTTTTAAATTATAAATTTAGATGATATTACTTCTAATTTTAACCAACACTTAAAACTGAAATTTTAATTGCACATTTTGTAAAATTATACATGTTTCATAATATTTCACATTAATTTTTTAAAGAAAATTTATTTATTTGAAATCCCATCAACATATTAAAATGATAACTAATTTATTTCACTTAATACATATGAATTTTTTTTATCTAACTCTCTATATTAAATTAAAGAAATAAGTGAAAGATTTAAAAATATAAATTAAAATATAATTATAAATTAACTATAAATCGCTTCCGGTGATTTAACAAAAAAATAAACATCATTACATAAAAGTTAGTTTTAATTTAATTAAATTTTGAGACAATTTAGTTCTATGTTATCTAGATATTATCATTTAGATGATAATTTTAAAATAATTTATAAAATTATTTACATATCATTATATTAAATAGTATTAAATAATAATAACATTAAATTAAATGCATTCTTAAAGTTTTTAAACAAATAGCAGCTAATATTATATATTACATATTTTCAAAATTAGACCAGAAAAACAAAAAGCTTCACCCTTTGCCTATAATTATTAATCTTAGGTTTTTTTTTATTATTATTAATCTTAGGTTAATATCAATTAGATTTCTCTGCTTTAGTTCTATCTGCATTCATATCTCTTTAAAAATATATTAATAGAGAAACTTAATCGAAAATATTTCCTCTAATTAATAAATTAATATTTTAAATAAATATAAAGTCTAAATTAATTTATTAATTAAAAAATATTATTTATTAAAATTGTAATTAATATGAAAATCTTTATTTATATTTTATTTTATATTAAAAAATTATTTAATTAATTTAAAATTTAGAGGTCAGCTCCTTCTTCCAGACTGCAGCCTATTACCTATTGGTGGTCCCCACAGCTCGCTTCTCTCTGTTGAACCGGTGGGCGGCCCATTTTATTTTTAGGAAATTACACTCGCATTCCTTTGGTAAGGATTTCACAGCATACACCCTAATAATTGTATTTATTATAGTTGAATCCCAAAATGCACATCACAATGATTTTCTTCGGTTTCAGATAATCGATGATATCCATGTTACCAAATGTGCAAAATATTCTTATACTCATATAGCCGCTCAATATTATCTTAATGTTTTTTTTTTTAAAAAAAAATCCTCACACGAAAGGAGGGAATCTTATTCATCCAGCCCCCTGCTGGCAAATAAGAAACCTAATTACAAACTATAAATTGACTAAAATAAATGAAGAGTACTAACTTCCTAATACACACAAAAGAAAGAAAAAAAAAATAAAGAGTACTACTCTCTTACAAAGAAAGAGAATGACACAACTAAAAAATAATTTTTCTTCAAGTATCAGCTTTAATAGAGATAAAACTGCGTCAAATTTATTGCAGTAGCTAGCACAAGCAACAGCAGCAGCAACAAGCTGCTGAAATAACTAAAATGAAAGGATAAGCAGTCAAGCAAGCAAAAGAGAACAATTAACGATAAACAACAAAACAGATAATAAGAAACTGAAATGACGTCAGCTTTAAATAATTTTTTTAAAAATTATAGAATTATCAATCAAAAAATGACAGCTAGATATCATAACATTTAGATAACATGACATAACATCAAGATAATATCGAATCAAATACCACTTAATAGTTTTCAATTTGATTTCAACCCGATCTAAGATTTGGATAAGGAGAGTTTAATTCAAACTCGATCTGAGTTAGGCCTACCTCGCTAATTATCGATTTAAATTTTATTCTAAGCTAAATTTAATATAAATTTTGATTAATTTTTTATCTTTCAATTAACATCCTCATGCATTTATATATGTTCATTTATTGAATCAATCCAGATCATTCATCTCATTTAATTATAATAAATGAAACAAAAAAATTATTTGCAGGTTTGAACGAGAGTGAGAGAACAAAATTCTAAGACAATTATATATTAAGTTATTGTTTAGAATTATCACAATGAAATAACTATTTAGATGTATTATGAATAATATTTACCAATCTCAAGCTAGCTCGAAATTAAATTAATCAAAATATCAAGCCATAAAAATAGATTATAAGTTGACTCGCTTACGTAAAGTCAATTTTATAAGTGACTTGGCCATTCGATGGACCCAAAAGCAATAGATTTATATTAAGGTATTTGCTTGTAATGCGACTCAGACCTCAGGGACATCGGTATAATTTGTCCACAATCATTTAACAGTTTTTGTATTTATTTTTTGCTGTTGGCTGCCTATAAAATGCCCTGCTTGCCCCAAATCGAGGAATCCGAAACTTCGATCTCAATCTCGGTTTCTTCTCATCTCTGCGATCATGAGCTTTGCTGGAGTCCCTTCGATCTGCGCATCGTTCGCGCCGACAGCGCGGCGGCAGCAAGCAGTGACGGCCGCAGTGGGTGCTCCGGCGTCGGCGGTGGGGAGGGGGCTGTACGGCGTGCTGAGGGTGAAGGAAACGGCGAGCCTCAGGGAGATAAAGGCTGCGTACCGCTCGCTGGCGAAGAGATGGCATCCAGACGTGGCGGGGGCGGTCGGTGCCGGCGAGTTCCTAGAGATCCAGCGGGCGTACGCGACGCTGTCGGATCCGGCGGGGAGGGAGATGCACGACCGCTCGATGGGCCGGCTGGGTTTGGGGTTCCGGCGGGGGCAGATGTTTCGGTCGCCGAGGAGGTGGGAGACCGAGCAGTGCTGGTAGGAGCTACGGCGGCGCCGGCGATCGTCAAGTGGGTGGCTCCGGCTAAGGGGAGCGTGGGATCGTGCGGGAAAATTCCCCCCTTTTTGATACGGATGGGTTGAAATGAAATTATGAAATCAATTCTAAATTTGTTTCAGTTTTTTTTGTAATGAAAAAATATTTCTAGCCTCTATTTGAAATTGCTTTAATTTTCTAAAAAATATTATATTTATAGTTATATAAAAATTTACTATTTTAAAAATTATTTTTTATTTGGTGAAAAATTACTGAAAAAGTAATATTATTTAACAAAAAATGTTGTGTTGGCTCTATTTTTTTTAATAAAGTAGATTAAAATAATTTTAATTATATTTATAATTAATTAAAATAATAAATATATATATTGATAATATATTTAATTATGTGTATATTATTCTCTTTATTATTGAAATAATTGTACATATATTATTTTATAAAATTTATTTTAATTTTAAATATTATAATTTATTTATAAATTATAAATATATTTATATTATTAATAAATATTTAAACTATTGTAAAATAATATATATGAATAATTAGTATATATATTATATTAATTATATTAATTTTATTTAATTTAATATTATTAATGTTACATAAAATAATTAAAGCTAATTTTACCTTTGAATTTGCAAAAATCAAACTAGCTATTTGAAATTTTTTTTGCTTTTAATTATAGTTTTTTTAATTTTTAAAAAGCTAAAATTTAAATTGGGTCAATTTGATTTTATTTTTTATTTTTAATTTTTTAAAATTTGACAGTTTTTTATAAAAAATATCATAACTTTTTTTACGATTATCCTTTTTCAATGTCTATTCTAGAAAAATCTTTCATTCTTCCACATTTTTAGCCTCAACTTTTATCATTTCAATCTTACCGTCAAAAAAAAAAATTTAAATTTCATAGTTTTTATTATTACATCTTTATTTGGAACATTTAATACACTAAATAAATGTAAACCGAATTTAATTTGGTGTTATTAATCTAGTTAAGTGCAAGCTATTAATGGGTCTTTTTAGAGTTTGTTATTATTTGAGTCATAAAGTTAATTATAGATATTAATTTTTATGATTTTCTTATATAAATCTTATAGACAAATGTACATTAATATTTATATATGTAGCATCTGATTGTTTCAACTACTATAGTGCCCTACTCATGTGATTTTATTACACAATTTGTAAAACTGAGGCTCACGCACTCGTCAAAAATAAAATCTTGAAATTTGTTGATGCAATTGAGGTTATTCAGAATCAAATGATAAATTCGTAAAAGTTAGTCTTCTCTGTATGTGAGTTTGTAATTTATCAATCGTAACAAAATTGTCGAAAGTATTTAAATTATTTATTGAGTATAAGATGTAAAGCAAGAGTAAGGTATTTGATCGAGTCAAAAGTATTTATAGCTTCTTGATATCCTCATTCTTTCAGTGGCCAGTAATATGTAAAGTTTAGATCAACGAGTAAATTTTAAGATTTATAATTATAAAATTAGTCAAAATAGTAATAGATATAGTACATAGTAGCTTGATTTTTTTATTTGTTTGAATATGTTGAAATAGATACAATGAGCAATGCACTGAAATGGAATTATTTTAATGGATTTTTTTTTGTGTGATCTCTTTTTTTTAGAGATATTTGTATTGATCTGATATTTAATTTTTGATGCAAGTCGTTCAATTTCATAGGTTTTTTTTAGGGATAATTACCTACATGCCACACAATTTAGTTTTATTTATGCCTTACCCATCCATTCTTAGTTGATTATGCTATGCACACACAAAACATTATAAAATCTTACATACACATATTTTAACTTATTTCTATTATAATGAGTAATCATAATTTTTCAATAACCTAACTATAATTAAATTACAAAAAATCTGAGCCGTTCATCATATTATTTTAAGGATATTTAAATATATTTTGAGTGAAAATCCTAAAACCTTAATGTTTAGGTGGCGGCAAAGGAAGAAGATATTCGCGACGTGAATTGATTTTAGGACAAATCAGTGCTTTAGTGTGGTATTAAGGAAGAAAAAAATATATACTATTAAGAGTAAAAATATAATTTTAATGATTTACTAACAAAATATTTTTTTTTCAAATAGATTTTGATTAAGTTTTAACTCAAATGTGTGTATATAAGATTTTGTAATGTTTTGAGTGTGCATAGTATAATTAATTAAAAATAAATGAGTAAGCCATAAATAAAACTAAATTGTGTGGCATATACGTAATTATCCCTTTTTTTTAATATATTTTTCATAGTTTATGAAAAATGCATTTCTCTTTAATGATTTGAATGCATTTCATGGGCCCCCAATGGGCTTTCCCAGAAAATCTAAAGGGCCCGCCAGTCGTGTTAGAGGGCCCACCACTCTTTTGAGATAAATATTAAATCACAAGAATTTAGAAAATAACAATGCTACATGGCCCTTGTTTTTCTAATGTCAAATTTACTAAACTGCCCTCCCCGGTCTCTTTCATTTGCAATTTCAACAATTTTGATAATTTTGGTATCGATAATTTCAGTTTTTTTTATAAATTATTTAATTTTATAAATTTAAAATTATAATTTATTAATAATTATTATTGAATATTATTGTTTGGATGGTGATGAGTTTCAACGATATCGACTATATTTCAGTTAAGTTTTGATCGAAATTGAAATTCTGTGGCTTTTTTAAATTTGTTTTCAGTAAAATCAATCTGAAATTATTGAATTTCGATCTTTTCGACGGAGTTTTAAAATATCAACGTCTAAAAAAGAAAATTCCTAAAAATGAGTTGGTTTCGTTATTTCTTTTTCCCAAAAAGGGACAACTGCGATTTGGTGGAACATCTAATTCAGGCAAATTAAGGGGGTTATTGTGAAATTTCTTTTCTAAATTTTTACATATAATTGCCCGGAATAGAATCATTTTATCCATACTGTGATATGACTTCTCATTGGACCCGTCCTAGTGACCCAAACAAGAACCACCCGAGTCTGTGGCTTCCATATATTTTTTTAATGGCGGGTCAAAGTTTGGGTGAAAGATGAAAATGACAGTTTTAGGCTCCTTTATTTACGGATTCCGCCGGGGGAACCCCGGGGCTCTTTATCACCCTCCGATGTTCTCCTCTGCCCCATTCATTCGACTTCTCTGGTATCTTTCTCCCTCCGCCGCCTCGCCGTCGACCCACCTCGCTATCAGGCGCGTTTGCCTATCAGGCGCGTTTGCCGAAGGGGGAAAGGAAGGATGTGCTGCCCGGGGAAAGCCTGCTGCTGCTGCTTGATCTTGGTTCTGGTGATCATCGCCGTCGGACTCGTCTTCGGCTTCGGCGTCTTCACTCACGGATTCCAGAAGCTGAAGGATAATCTGCATTACGACATCCCCCGAGATGGGAATTTCGCTGGCAGACCCTTCTTCTTCGCCGCCCCTGCCCCCTTCTAGGGTTCGTCGCCCCTCTCTTTCTTTCGAAATTTCCTCTTTCTGGAACTGTAATGTGAATTCTGATCTCGGGATCTAGGGTTCCCCGATCTCATGCTGGGTATTCACCGATCGATTGCATAATATTTTTCTTTTTTTTTTCTTTGATTCATCTATTAATTTTCATTCTTATTATGAGATCATGAACCAGATCTGAATTTTTTTTCTGTATTCAAATTATCTGGTTTTTTTTTTTGGGAGGGGGACTGAAAAAATCATGAACCCGATTCTTGTAAACCGTTGAGGACCGCAGCTCGGGTGAGTTCCGGTTTGGTTCGGGGGAACCGCCAGGGACAGTAGTGGAATTTACTTCGCCAACAGATTTTGGAGTAACGGCTAGTTTTGGTGGTTCAAATCGTGGCCATTCATTTTGAAAAGCTATGTAATCGTGTTATGATGAGTTAGAGTAACCTGTACGCATTTTCACATCATTTGATCACCTAAAGTATCAATCATCTCAAGTAGCCAAATTCTAGGAGAACAGCTCTATCTTTTTTTTTTTGCATCTGTTGAACACGAATTTAGCGATCAAACAGGCTAATATTATCGTGTATTGCCTGTTTTGTTAGGAGAAGAGTATGTTCATTCTCTTTGATTTATGCTAACATCTTTAAAGAGGATATTATGTAATGCTATGATTGGGCCAGTTTTCAAAAGCCTGAGCTAGCAGTATCGCATATTGCCTGCTTCGATGGAGCTCATATAGACTCATTGAAAAAAGGTGTTACATGTTAGAACTAAACTTTAAATTGTTAATAAGATAAATTGCATTAAAGTTCATAAGATTTTTAAGTTGTTTGCATGCTTGTTCATAAATTTTTAATCATAGTATTTGGGTATCTAAAGTAGTGTGTTTTCTCGTCCTGATTTATAAATTTTGAATTATAGTATTTAGGTGTATGAGTTTGGAGATTTATTGTCACTTGGTCTCTCCAAATTTTAATATTTTGTATCATAGTCGAAATTGAATTCAATATTATGAGTGATAATAGGATCGCATTATAACAAATTATCAACTTTAGAGATCTAAGTGTTAATATTCAAAATCTGTGGACTAGCATGTAAAAACCTTAACTCCTCAGGAACTAAAAGTGCTATGATTCAACATCTGTAGACCAACATACAAAAACTTTATGATCTTAAGAACTGATATGCAATTTACCTTTTCTAATATCTATTTGCTAAAGAAAGGTACATCAAACAAATTCATCACTAACTAGCTCAACTATCTTAGTTTAAATGAGTTGATAGGTCGGGTTTAACTTAAACTCTAATTCAACCTGACTGATACAAAACGATAAATAAATAAATTGAGTTAACGTATCAGACCCATTTATAGAATAATAGTTTATGCATGAGTAACTCAAAGCTGAGGTAAACTAAATATGTGCAACCAAATCTCGACCTATTTATTGAACAGATGATCCAAAAATGAAATTTTAGAGTCGGATTTCGCTTTGGCTCAGGATCAGACGATATAGTCACCCGTGAAGTGAATATTGTATATAGTGACTTCACGGTTTTGTGCTCAAGAGATGTTCTCAGTGGTTAACATCAGATTCAATGAAATATTCTTCTCATTGTTATGAGTGTGAAATCTGCTCACATGGATCTGATGTGGGATAATTAATTTTTATGTCAAATCGCTTTGGATGTATGAAATTCAGTGACGTAGTCCAGTTAATTATCAATGGGCTTTTTGAGCCAATTCTGGCCCAAATTTTAAATAAGGCCCACTTTAGAAATATATCTAGACAAGACCGGCCGGAAATTATTTGATTTTTTTGAAAAGAACATCCAATTGGAGCTGAATTTATGTGGAGGATAACAAAAGATTTAATTTTAGCACTGTTAAAATTAAGCTCAAATATGAATATTTTTATCTTGAAAATTGTGTGAGTGTGAAAAATAATTATTATTTTGTAGCTCTAAATTATTATTATTTTGTTATACGGCCGAAATATGAAATAAAGTTAATTTATTATTTGAAATTTAGATGAGGTGTAATCTGTTAGGTTAATTTAGTTTACTTTAATTTGTTAAAGGGATGCTAATGTTTTCAACTACTTAATTTAATGGGTGTCACGTATTGATTTATGACTTGCTATTGACTTTTTGAAGTCTTTGCAATCGTTTCGTAGCCAAATCAATCTCAGGTTTAGGCACGTACGAAAGTTTCGTAGGTTGCTTGGGCGACATTTTTTGTCATTATTAGGCCTCGTTTGGTTCAGGCTGTTTTTTTGGCCCAACACAATTTTTAACTATAAAAGTCAATTTTTTTTTCACTTTCTATATAAATATAAATATTATAATTAATTTTATTTCATATCTTATTTTTTAATACTAAAATAAATTTTTTTCTTATTAAATCTAGAAAATAATATATATATATATATATATTCTTGTTAAAAAAAGCTCGAACCATATTAATGATGATGCTAAGATTGGGTTCTGTTTTGACTAAAAGAATCATATTGTAACAACCTAATTTATTATAGATATTGTCCACTTTGGTTTTTAAAAAATTATGTAACTTAAGTATTTTTCAAGAGTATCACTCATCTTAGTACTATTCTGGTATAAACATGCTTAATTATGAAATTTCTGATCGTTAATCTTACAATTTCATCTTAAAATGCATTTGTGTAGGTATGAGTGTCTTTTCATATATATCCATATCTCTTTTGTGTTTTGCCGATGTGAAATTTACTTACGTGTGCATCTCTCAAGGTATACGACTCATACGGACAACCATACTTCCACCTTGATGAAAGTTTTGGTTGGGGGTTCTTCGTGCCATATGGATTTCATTTTTAAAACATCATCCGACAATCATTCTCATGATTAGTATTTTTATTAATTGATTTATTATTATTTATATTTTTTCGCATAATGAGCTGGCTTGAATCAAGGTTCGACCAAACTTGAATCATATTTGATTTCAATTTCGAATCGATTTCAAGTATTATCGATATCAAAATTTTCAATTTCAAATTACATTCGGCTTGCTCGACATCGGCCATATAACAGCTCTAGCTTAGCTTTGCACGTGTGCACGTTTGAATTGGTATAAATTTATTTAAGTGGGCAGCATTAAAAGTTATGTAATTTCTAAAGTAGGTATTGTAGACTTGTTAGATATTCATTTATTCATTAATTAAAGCTTTCATTTTTATAGTAGAAATTAACTAACACTTTCTAGATTTGACCTTTCAACTTGGACACATTTGATCAAATCAGAGCCTGACCCGAGAGAGAGAGAGAGAGAGGGGCGACCAAGGAGCAGGTGACGGGCTTAGAGCAGAAAATCGATGAAGTCTTGGCGAGCCTCTGAAGGCTGGATCCCTCGGAGGCGGAGAAAGCGTTCGAGGCTCTGGAGGTGAAGTGCGCCAAGCAAGAGAGTGACCAAGCGGCAGCGGAGAAAGAGAGAGAGAGAGATGCTCACAACAAA
Organism: Apostasia ramifera; assembly: GCA_019297695.1. NCBI lineage: Eukaryota > Viridiplantae > Streptophyta > Magnoliopsida > Asparagales > Orchidaceae > Apostasia > Apostasia ramifera. The sequence goes on along the minus strand of JAEMOT010004241.1, from coordinate 212,108 downwards.
CAAAGAATTGATGTTAATGCATCAACATAAGGAAACACTATAGATGGAAAATAATTAGCCTTGAGATTGAGGCTTGGCAATGAAGCATTGAGAACCGCTTCAACGTCGAGTCTTGAGATCAAAACCTCGATGCCAACAACCAACTTCTTCCGAGGAAGAAACAAGTAGCGGCATGAGATCTAGCTCGAGTGATTAGGAAATTAGTATTATGGTCATAACAAATAAAGAATTAGTATCGATTAAAGTTTATTTTACAAAAGAACATACTTAGAGAATATAAAAAACTTCAAGAAAGAAAAGTCCCGATGAAGACTTCTCCTGAATAAGTAGTCCTAAGGAGAAAATTCAAAGAGAATTACAACTCCTGAAGGTATCCTATGAGGAGAAGAACGTACAATAACTCGAGGGATCAAGCTCCAACAACAACTTCAAGTCGAGAGAGAACAAAGAAGAAATTTTGAGTATCATTGGGGTTGCTCAAAGAGTTCTCAAACAAGAATCTATCCAATGGTATTTTTTTTTCGAAATTGTATTTAGGAAACCCAAAGAATGTTCGAGGAATCTTCGATTAATAAGACATCATGTAGGAATGGCCCAATACATGATGACTAAAGTATTAGTTTTTGTTCACTTATTAACTGCTAATACTGCACATCTACTTTACGTTTGTCATGGCCCTTTCTAGATGTCTACATATTGTCTACATTCACTATCAAAATTATACCAACTCTTTCTTGATGAAGATGAAGAACTCAGAAGAGATGAAACTGAAATTCATAATTTTTTTTTTTAAAAATTAGAAGTGGACGAGGAATTAGATGACAAAAGTAAGATCGATACAAACTTGTTAGGTATAAAGATAAACATTAGAAAGAAGTTCTTTAATAAAAAATGTTATCACATAGGAATCAAAGTGAAACAGCTTAACTTGCATAGAATTCACAAGATTAAAATCAAATGAACCCAAAAGTTGAATTGCATTTAATGGAATGGAAAAACACTGAAATGATAAATAGACCCCACACTGGCTTGGAGTTGGATGATTGCAGTCAAAAAAGGATCTGAAGACCAAGCCCTAGCACTTAAAAGCATGTCTAATGCCATGCAAGCATCTCCACATGCTTCCCTTTTAGTATTTCCCTCTACTTGGGCTCATAAATTGTGAAGTTTGAGCGAGTAAGCTTCAACTTAAACTTAAAAAAATTGACTTAATTAACTTGATTGAGTTCGGCCTCAACTAAAGCAAAGTTATTACTCGAGTTAATTAGATTTAGTAATTTGATTTCATGATAATTTAACTAAGCTAGCTTAATATCATCGTTGTTTCTTAATTTAAACAACATCATATATATTATCTAGGGTATATTGCCTCTGGAGCTCGAACGCCAGAGAGAAAATGCAAATCAATCTCAATTTTAAAAATTTTGTAAGGCAGACCCCTAAAGTATGGTTTGTGTTAGCAAATTTGATCCCAAATATTACACTCCTATTAAATGAAGATAAATGACTATTTTATTATTGATATTTTTACATCATCTAAGATGATGAGCTTATTTCAAATATTTTTTCATTAAAGAAAAAAAATTAAGTTAAGATCTAGAATGAACTTGAGCTACAATAGAGGTACAAAAAATAAAATGAAAAAATTATAGAAATTGTGAGGATTAAATGAGTCATTTCGTATATAAAGAAAAGTTGAATGATTATGCTCAATTAATATTAACAATTTATATTAATATGGACCGCGTCAACTGATAGGAATCAAATTAGAGGGCCAATGTACTCATATAAATTATATTTAGGGACCTATGTGTTTGTATAAATTATACTTAAGAGACGTATATTTAAAAATTAGGATCATTTTGTTTGTATTCTTTCTCAAATTTCAGAGACTCGGATGCAATTTACCCTATTATCTATATACTATCCCTCAAACATATAATACAAATATTTGGCAAAAAAAAACCATATAATACAAATATATATGAATTTATTTGGTTAGTGTTCATGTTAGTCATGACTATTTAAAATAAAATAAAATAATTTATATAATTCTCAATATGTCAATTAATTTTATTTAATATTTTTATAATTAATTAATTTATTTTTACATCATATATATATATATATATATAAAATCTTTAAATTTTTTATAAAAAAATTAAATAAATAATTGAAGTTAACTTAACTGCCAACTAAACAGAGGCTTAATATCTTAAATAAGCCACTACATCAATAACCGATGGAAAAATACTCTAGTGACAAACAATGGCTATCAACTTAGTCGTTGCTAAATTGATTAGAGATTGAATGGCGGTGACGCACGCTGATCGATCGATCAATATATTGATGGCTAAATAGCGATGGCTGATTATTTTGTGAATGAGCCGTTGCTGAGCAGTCCTTGCGAAGTAGAAAATTGATGCGTGTTTATAAGAAAATTTAATATAATTTGAATCGATTTTGAATTGAATTTCGAGTTTAGAACGTAATCGTGAGCCCACTCTCTCTCTCTCTCTCTACACTATCTACCGTTTTTTTGATTGGCATCAAAAAAGAAATTGTGGCTTTGACAGTTAATGGCCCCCTCGTGCAGCCATGAATGCTTGGTGTCTCTTTCTCTCTCTAAAATAATAACTTTTTTGGTTAGAGGACAAGGTGGTGGGCAGAGGCTGACAGCACCCTCGTGCTCTCTCGAAGAATGTGAACAGACAGAGATGTAGCCCCGTGAGTAAAAACTAAATAAATAAATTACATTCAGGTATCTCAATTTAATACTTAATAACTTACAAGTCCATATTTTTAAAATTATAACATTATTCTTCGAGTTTTAATACATTATTATTTGAATATTTTTTATTATTATTATTTTTTTAAATTATTCTCTCCTCCCGATCCCCACGCACGCGCGAGGCTGGGCGGCTGCCGGACCCAACGTGTGCAACCCACCGGCAGCCGCGCTGCAGCCTGCGAGTCGCGCGGTCTCGCACGTGCGTGAGGATCGGGAGGGGAGAGAGGGGGAGAGACATAATGGTAATTTTTAAAACATTTTAATAATAAAAAAAGAAAAAAAGGGCTCATTTGATAATTTAGTAAAACTCAGGAATCTCGATGTCATAATGTGGATCTTGTGTTATTAAGCTTTAAACTCAGAGACTTAGATGTAATTGACCCAAAATACAGTAAATTACACATGAGTTCTTAAAGTTTGGTAAAGCTTTCATAAAGGTACACACAATTTTGAAATATCCCACTTTTCTTCTTTCAAATCAATTCTAACTTCAAACTTTTCTTCCATTTCTCTTGACTTCTCTGTGATTAGGGGAGGGAATTTTATGCGAAAATTTAAACTCGTTCATATTTTATTCGACCTTAAATTAACTCAAAATTCTTTTGACTTGAAATAAGCTTGCAAGAAAAGAAATAATTTTAACTCATAATTAACTCGATATGAGTATTAATATATATATTTAGTAATTTTTAACACATAATGAAGAAATTTTTATATGTCAATATGCTGTAATATTTTATATAAAAATATGATATTAAACATGTATACATAAAATTAAAAAATATGTTTATAATATTATATTTGGATATATTTATTAGGTATAATTGATATTTTTATAATAAAATATGAATCATATTTAAACTCGATTTAACTAGAAAATTGACTCGAAATAAAAAAATCTAACTTTTGACCGGCTCGAATCGAACTTGACTCGAAATTAGAAATTTTAATTTCGAGTTAAGCCCAACTCACTCGAAATTGATTAGAATTCGCCACTATGATTATTTATTTTATTTTCCCTTCTTAATTTTTCTTTTTCTACTTTTTTTGTGCAAATATTGATAAAAATAAAAGGTTTAAAAAGGAAGAAAAAAAAGTGAGAAAGAAAAAGATGAATATCATAAAAAAAATTTTGAAAGGGAAACAAGTAAAAAAAAAAAAAGTAATAATATAATACTATTATTCTATTTAAATAGTTATCTAGTGATCTCGATGCCACGTAAATATACAACATAATTTTTTTTTCTATTTTACTTCTTAGCATTATAGTTCCTCTTATTTCGCTTGAAAATTATACTAATAATCTATTGCGAATCTGAGATTTTCTGATTCTAAATAGTTTTTTGCCCGTCAGGCTGGAAGACTACCATATATATAACATAATTTAAAAAATATGAACTTGTACATACGAGAGAAGGGACAAATAATAAGGACCTAAATTTAATGTACCAATTAAATTATATTGATTATGTGATAATCATATAGAACATATATCATTTGTAATTTCTTTTATAAAATTTTAGTGAAAAAAATGTGTTTATAAAAAATTCTGCTTATGAATTTCAGAAAGAGTATGTACAAAATTGATAAAACATGTAGAATCAATTATTGATTGTGCATGATGTAAGTCCTACTATTGGTAGATAATTAATTAAATGCTTAATAAATAAATAATGATATTAATAATTTGCTAGTGATAAATTATTATTATTGTTATATAATTTTATCTATTAATTACATAAAGACTGAAATCCAAAAAAAATAAACCAACAAATTTTAGAATTTGGAGGATAAATGTGTAATTATGTTTTACTTTGAAATTAATAATTTACTCTTATTTTTAGGGATAATTACCTACATGCCACATAATTTAATTTTATTTATGCCTTACCCATCAATTCTTAGTTAATTACGATATGCATACTCAAAATATTATAAAATCTTACGTATATACATTTTAATTTATTTCTATTATAATGAGTAATCATAATTTTTCAATAACCTAACTATAGTTAGATTACAAAAAATCTGGACCGTTCATCACATTATTTTAAGAATATTTAAATACATTTTGAGTGAAAAATCTTAAAACCTTAATATTTAGGTGGCGACAAAGGAAGGAGATATCCGCGATGTGAATTGATTTTAGGACAAATCAGCGCTTTAGTGTGGTATTGAGGAAGAGAAAAAATATGTATTATTAAGAGTAAAAATATAATTTTAATGATTTATTAACAGAATATTTTTTTTTCAAATAGATTTTGATTAAGTTTTAACTCAAATGTGTGTATATAAGATTTGGTAATGTTTTGAGTGTGCATAGCATAAGTAACTAAGAATGGATGGGTAAAGCATAAATAAAATTAAATTGTGTGGCATGTAGGTAATTATTCTTTTTTTTTATTGCCTCCATTACTTTGGTTTAGGAACCAATTTATATGGGAGGTCCAAAATGTCTATTTTAGATAGATATGATTAATTTAATATTTTTATTTATGAGAATTAAAAGCAAATTTCAAAGAATATAGCCTTTGAAAATTTTTAAGTTTAAATTTTATAGTTGAAATCAAAATTAATTTAATTTCTTTTAGTAAAATATATTTAAACTGGGTGGCTTTGTTGGACAAATCACAGGAAATAAAAATATTTTTATATATTTAATATTTAAATTTTTAATATTATGTATTAGTTATTAAAATTATATAAAATTTATAACTTATGCATATAACTAGTATTACAAAGTTGTGATACATATATAATAAATATTGTAATTTTTATATAAGTTTTTTGTCAAAATATAATATTAAAAATTTGAGTGTAAATGCATGAAATAAAAAGATTTTAATAATTTTTATGTAATTGCCTCTTTTTTAGTATTTAATTTTCTCCCCCAAATCAACTTCCCAGAATCTCTATACTCATCCCATTAGGAGAAGATTGAAACGATCGAATTTCTACTTCAATTAAAGGATAACTTTAGGACATCTAATTAAGCATCGAACAACACATTGAAATCTTAAATTAAGCTAAAATTATGTTTTAGCTTAATTTAGATATGATTTTAATCTTATTATTTTTTAAAAAGAAAAGAAAACTTATTTGCTCGACTTGGTTAAACTCAAAATTGAAATCGAAATTAAACCAAGCATTAGCCCCATTAATGATACTTCATGAAATCAAAATGAACCTAAATCACAAAAAGTTCTACAAAGAGAGACTAGACCATAATTAGGCAACACTATTTAGATCTAGATGGAGTCAAATAGATGCATGTGAGCCAACCTTAACTTTGATCTGACTTGATACATAGTAACCAAGATCAGGCTTCAGTGAAATCAAATGAAAAATGGGCCCAAATTTAATGTGTCAGACACAGTACATAAATTCCATTCTAAAGCTTTATAATGTACACAAAAAATAAAATTTTATTAAAAATAAAACATGTTCACCTATTATATCTGTCTGATAGAAGACAAACATGCATTGCAATATTTTAAAAATTCATAGTAATTAATTTCTTTTTCTAATGCATATATATATATATATATTCATTTGCAGGGATGGCAATAATATTACAAGGTTAATTCAAAAAAATTTATCCTTTAAATTTAAATGGCATTTAGTTCATTATTATCTTAGTATTATATTATGTAATGTAGATATCATGATATCTAGATATTATCTTTTAATTAGTAATTTTACAATCTCATAGAAGATTATTTAGAGATATCATTAAATTAAATAATTATTTTTTTCTAAATAATATAGCATAGCATCAAGATAATATTGAACTAAATATCCCCTCAGTTAATTTGAAATGGACTTCATGAAAGGCTTCAAATATTGATTGGAAAATATTGTTTTATTTTTAAATATAAAAAAAATTACAATAATATTTATGCGTAAGATATATTTGATCTGAAGTTATTTTATTATATAAATTTGTACGTAATAGGAAATAATTAAGTTAATTTTATTAATAAAAATATATAGCGTAAATTAATTTTTGATGTTAATATTTGTGTAGGATTGATGTTATTTTTTATATCCAACTTATTTTTGGAGCTTCGATCAAAAGAGACCCAATGTGTCAACTTTCAACGCGCTTGATATAAAGCATACAAACATCTATGCTTGCTCGACAGCTGAATAGATTTCAAACATTAAAAATAAGTTTTTTACTAAAAAATGCTTAATTTTTTAATTAATTTTTTTTTTCAAGACTCAATTTGCAAATAATCATAGCCTTCGACGTAAAACATATCTGGTTAAATACAATCAAGAATCTAATAAGTCCTAACAATACGAAAAGAAGTAAAATCAATGTAGATATTATATACATTTGTGACATTAGAATATACAAATTTATGCATTAGTTAGATAATTAATGTGAATAGAGAATAAACACGAAATATAACGAGGTAAATTTCAGGATTACGTGCTAACATAGCAATGGCATATAAAAAATATACTAAATATATATTGGAATAGAATAGAAAAAAAATATTAGAACAATTTTTTTTTTTACAGAATATATATGACTAGTTGTATGTATAGTACTTTTAAAAAGATAAAGAAACTTTCAAATTTACATATAATTATGGCCACATAAATTTAGATTGGTATTTAGCTACTTATGATTACATAAATGGGTGAGAATTCAAGAAAATCTTTTCATCTTAAAAAAAAAGAATTCAAAAAAATCAAAAAATATTTTGTGCCTACATATATATATATATATATATATAAAAATATAATAATTACTTTGTTATATATAAACTCAAAATACATTATAAAATATTTATGTTTCAATTAGTTTTGAATTAAATTCACGATTTTAAATTCACAATTTTGATTGAACATTTGAGATCAAATCTCTTACACTACGCTCTTTTAATGATTAAAGTTGACGCATATCTCTCTATGCTTCATGCTAGAATGCCATTGACGCAAATAAATGATGCAAAATTTTATGCTTCATTACTAAGAATAAAATTTATAGTTATTCAAATTAGATTTTTTAACTTGTCAAATGCTAACTTATAATTAGTACTCAGAGTTAGAAGTTTGATTTCGATCTAAGTACATATATCTCCACTGATTTTTGATTAAAATTAGTCAACTGTTACACCTAATTAGTCCACCCTTGTATATATCACAAGTGTATTTTTTGTATACATGAGTTAGAACAGTCTATCTTTTTTACACAGCTAGAGAAGCCTAGCTAGATGCTAGGCTACTTTGGCTTTAACCTCCTAGACTTCTGACAAATATATTTACTTCACCCACTGCCTTCATTAATCAGCCAAAAGTCTGGCTTTTCTTCTCTTTTCTTTTCTTTTCTTTTCTTTTTTTTTTCTCATGTAGCTTGGTAGGCATTAATAAATAGAAGGAAGCCTCCTTCCCACCTCTCAGCCATGGTGGAAGAAGGGCTGCTTTCCCTTTTGTGTTTGGGGCTCACTGCCCTAGCTCTAGGTCTTCTTCTTCTTCATCATTTCCTTCCTTTCCTTCTGAAGCTTGGTTTTGCCCCAAGAGGGAGCTTTGGGTTTCCTCTGGTTGGTGAAACCCTGAAGTTCCTCAGCCCTCATGCCTCAAACTCTCTTGGGTTCTTCTTAGAAGATCACATATCAAGGTATATATGTATATATAATACTATTTTTCAAAGATTATAATAATTAAATTAATCAAAATGAAATATATTGATTAACCTTAATTTCTTCAGGTATGGGAAAGTATTCAAATCACATCTTTTCTTCACCCCAACTGTAGTGTCATGTGACATAGAGCTGAATCAGTTCATCCTTCAGAATGAGGAGAAGCTCTTTCAGTGCAGCTACCCAAAGCCTATTCATGGAATACTGGGGAAGTCCTCCATGATTGTGGTTGTGGGGGAGACCCACAAGAAGCTTAGAAGCCTCGCCCTCACACTAGTCAACACCACAAGGTCAAGTGCTGGCTATCTCATAGATGTCGAGAAGATAGCCATTCAGCTGATGGACTCATGGAAGAAGAGAGAGAGAATCCTCTTCTGCGAAGAGGCCAGAAAGGTTGACTATGTCTCAAACTATTATAAATATATAGTGATCATCATTTAGCTAGACATTTATTTATTTAATACAACTAATTATTGATTACTGATAATTATTATTTTGTTGAACTATATATATCCATAGTTCACATTCAATGTGATAGTAAAACAGGTATTAGGGTTGTCAACAGATGAGCCAGAATCAACAAAAATACTTGAAGATTTCTTAACCTTCATGAAGGGACTCATCTCCTTTCCTCTATATATTCCAGGAACCTCTTATGCAAGAGCAGTTCAGGTATATATATATATACATATATATAATTATAAAGATGAGATACTAATTAATACAATTACTTTCAGCATTAATAGAGTTCCTGTAAGTTAACTGATGCCCAAAATATATGGTCCCTCAAATCCTACAAATGATCAGATGCATGCTTGTTAATTAAATTTCTGATATACACATAGAATTCTCATAAAAAAAAAAAGATATACACTTGAAAATGCTTACAATTAACCAGGTTTAGAATAAGCTCAACTTGGATTGTCCTCAATATTCTTAATTTTACTTAGGAGGCATTTGATTTAATATTATATTGATATTATACTATGTTATTCAGAGAAAATAATTCTTTAATTTGATGATATTTGTATATAACTTTTTAAAAAGTATGAAATTATTACTTAACAGATGACATACATCTCATGACATCTAAATAACTTAATAACATTAAGATAACATTGAATCAAATTAATGTCCTCTTATATAATTTGAGAAATTATTTAAGTGCAAACAATTTATTAATGAACTCTATCACATACATACATAAATATGTACACACACAAATATATACACACATACATTAAACTATTGTGTAATTTACATATGTACACGCATGCTTGAGAACCAAAATGTTAAAACATCACAATTATGTCTAATTGTCATTAGTAACAAAGTGCACATTAAGACAAATTAAGCTAATTAACTACATAAATGATTTGGGTGTTTATGTACATAAATACGAAGATTTGGGTAAATTTAAAAGAGGCAAGTGTCATGCATCATTTACAAATTTTAACACTCAAATCTTTATATTGAAGTATTGGTATCTATATTACACTCTGGAGCTTATTTTGGTGTGATATACATAATATTACCTCATAACGGAGCAATCATCTTCTTTTGCTTTATTTGAAGGCCAGAGAAAGGATTTCTTTAACAGTCAAATCTATAGTCGAAGAAAGGAGAAAAAAGAATACAATGGATTCCTCCATTAATAAGAGGAAAGATTTCCTTGATGTTCTCTTATCTACTAGCAACTTGTCTGATGAGGAGAAGGTTAGCTTTGTTCTTGATTCCTTGCTTGGTGGCTATGAGACCACTTCCCTCTTGATATCCATGGCTGTATATTTCCTTGGCCAATCTCCATCTTCCCTAAAGCAACTAAAGGTATTACTTATTTTTCTAAGATTGATTAATTAGATTTCATTTTGGTGTTTATAATACATGATAGATTCAATAAATTAAAAAAAAGTTGTTCATTTGTGATCTCTTTTCAATTGCAAAACATGCATTATCACAAGGTTAATTAGCTAGTAACTCATGAATCAAGATTCTTGGCATATATGTATGCATATATAACTCCCTTTTTATCTATTTTGTAAGTAGCTAGAGCATCAATATATCAGGGCTAATGTCCAGAGGGATGAGCATCTGAGCCTAGAAGAGTACAAGAAGATGGAGTTTACTCAATGTGTGAGTGTGAAAGAACTACAAAATTAATATATTCTTCTTCTTAATCATTTTCAACATATTTAATATCATATATCTTTGCTTTAATTGTATGAATATTTTCTTCTTCAGGTTATCAATGAAGCACTTAGGTGTGGGAACATAGTCAAGTTTGTTCATAGAAAGGCTCTAAGGGATGTCATATTTAAAGGTTTTTGTAATATGTATATTTTTTTCCAAACTCCTCATTAATTATAACTACTTACTATATCTTTAATATAAATAATTAAGTTATACTTCTCAAATTAAATTCAAGTTTATTATAATATTCTATTGTCTTGTAGCTAGGATAAATTCTTCATAGGTTCCTGAAATTTTTATAATTAGGTCCTTAATATATTTTTTTTGAAATTTATTTCACTTATGTCTCTAAAGTATGAACCATGCAAAAAATAAAACAAACTAAATAAGAGGTCCCTACAGCTTTAATTATGGATGTGTAGGAACCTATACATCAATAATTTTCATTGGTCATTGATGTTTCCCAATTATGTAGTTACAAGGGACATGCGCGTAGGGCTGTTACCGATCCGATTTCGAGCCGAGCAAATACCGGCTCGAAATCGGATTGATTACATATCGATCGACTCGAGCTCGATTGGGTTCGACTTCGAGTCGATTCCAATTGACTTCGAGTCAATTTCAATTTATTTTTGAACCGGCTCGAAAATGAATCAAATCTCAATTTTTTTTAAGCCGATCTCAGGCCGGATAAGCTCGACTCGATCCAACTCAATAACGGCTCGGTTTATAATATATATATATTATATAACATATATATTATATAACATATATATTATATAACATATATATTATATACATATATTATATATACGTATTATAATATAAAATATATTTTAATTCGAGCTGAATCGAGTTGAGCCTACCCAGGCTCAAAATCTGCTCGAAATTATTACCGAGCCGAACTTTTGGGGGTTAGTCGGTTCATTTAGATCGACTCGATTTTGATTCGATCTAAAATCGATTCAATTTTCGATCGATTTTCAATCTTCGATCCATATTAACAGCCTTACATGCGTGCGGTACACGCCTGGTTTGGAGTGATGCAAGAGGGGACCTATATAAATATAATTGCAAATCTCAGGGACTCATAAATTAAAAAACCACATAAATTTTTTGATGAGCATTGTACTTGATGAGGTCTTTTTCAGAATATATAATCATATACATAATATCTGGCCTTAACATTACATATCATTGCATGCATAAAATCATGTACAGTGTTATTCTTTTCTATACTGTACAATTTCAGGCTAAAAAGATGGCTTTTAATTCTTTTTGGCAGATTACATCATCCCATCTGGTTGGCAGGTCCTACCTGTTATCAGTGCAGTACATTTGGATTCATCCTTCCATAGAGCTTCTCTCCTCTTTAATCCATGGAGATGGGAGGTAAAAATAGATCATAAACTTTTTTTACTATTTCAAATTTTTCATGAGCCCGTAAACGAGTCGGATCCTCATCTGATTTGATCCGAGATTCGAGGGATATTGTAAAGGAGCCAAGCGCACGACAAACACCTCGACGTTCAGCTTGATAAGAGCTCATTCGAGCTTGGTTCGTTGATGTTAACAAACAAGCCTGAGTTTAATTTTAAAAAATCTGATTGGTAACGAGTTTGAACATACTAGCGTTGAGCTCGTTAACGTTCGCGAACTGCTCGCATGAAGTTCATGATCGACTAATATTTTTTTTAGAGATTTTAGTATATTTTATTTATTAATAAAAAAAATTCATAAATCATGATGATAAGATTGTTCATGAACATATTAACATCCTTGACATATATGAACTTGTTTATGATTTTCGTGTTTGTGAACTTGGATTTATATGAACTCATTTGCGAACTATCTGAACTAAGACTAAACATGCCGTTATGTTCGCAAACCAAGCTCAAAATAAGCTCGAGCTCAGTGTTTGTAAACAAACATGAACATGAATAGAATACTGCCCGGCTCGTTTACAGCCCTACAAGATTTGATTCGAATCTAATAAGTAAATAGATATTTTTTAAGATTCGATAGTTTGATCCGATGATTCGTTCTGATTTATTTGTAATCAACAAATCAGATTTTAAATCTACTCTGATGCTATCTGTTTTCGACTGTTTAGCGAGAATTTTAATATTTTAGATGAACTCTAAATTAATTATTTTAAGGAGATCTACTTGCTTGTATGATTTTTTTTAATAATTTAATGTTTATTGTTAGATTCTTCAAATTTTTATTAAATAATCGATGCTAACTGCATCGTTATCTGACATAATAAAATTTTTTAAATATCAATATAATTTTATTTTAATTTATTATATATAAATGAAAACTAATCAATAGTTTTGTATTTTTTTAAAAAATAATCGATAAAATTTATGTGAGGCCTAAATCAACTCGAAACCTAATATGAAAATCTGATTCATCACGGACTATGGACCGGATTGGATTAGGGTCCGATTCAATTTTTGATCCGATTCAAATCTGGTCAAATTTAGATCAATTCTGATTTGATCCAAATTCGACAGTCTAATCACTAATTATTAAATAACTTATCGATTTAATATTATTGTTGATTAAATATGAAGATTCTCGATCATAATCAAAATCTCTCAATTTTGCACGTAATAATTTTTAAAACAAGTTCCAATAAAAATAATAATAATAATACAAGTTGTAATATTGTGAAATGATTCCAATGGATATTATATAAGACAAAAAAAAATGTATTTTTAATTTAAAATTTGCTTACATTCAGGTAGCGAAAGATATTCCCATATTAGGTTAGTTGACCCATACTGAAATATTCACTCGAAATTAAAATTTTTAATTTTAGATCGATTAAAAAAATCATTAAGGTGATTTAAGAATTAATTTGAGACGAGTAGATGAGTTACAAACATGAACTTAGCATATATATTAGCAATTTTCCTCTTATATTTCACTCAATCACGATAAGAAGGAAACCCATTAGAGTAGAACTTGCATTAAACTCGTGATCTCCGCTAAACTATTGATGTGATGAACTGCTCGATACTCAGCTCTATAGGGACTCGTTTACGTTTGTGTATCGAGTTTAACGTGCGCGTTTGAACATATTTTTAAAAGCTTGAATCCTAAATGAAAAATATTGTTAGACATAATATATTCGACTCATTTATGTTCGTAAACAATGCATACGAAAATCATGAATACACCAATTAATGAGATTGATTTTTGATATTATGATATATTTTCTAATAATATTATTTACCAATATTTTTGTCTATCAATGAAAATTATTTGCCTTTCATTTTTTATTTTAATAGTTAATGAATTATTCATAAATAACTTTCATGTATTAGCTTAATAAATAGTAAGACTCAGTTTAGATAGCTCGATGCTATGCTCAGTAGTTGAGTCGGCCCAATTATCGTCTATGAATAAGTTTGAATCGAGCACGAGCTCGTTCATTTATAAACAAACTGAGCACTGCATTATGAAATATAAAAGTGAATTAACTATATATTTCACCTAATAAAAATAATTATATATTTTTTTTTCTGATGTGAATTTACTTATTGATTTAATTAGGATCAAAATCAATTAATGAGCAAGAGTTTTACTCCTTTTGGTGGTGGACCAAGGCTTTGTCCAGGATCTGAGCTTGCAAGAGTGGAGGCTGCTATCTTCCTCCATCATTTTGTTCTAAAATACAGGTTCATATATATATATATATATATAAATATATACTAATCAAAAACATATATTATATAATTTTAGTCCACCTCTAAAATATAAATTAATTTATCAAATTATATATTCTACTTCTAATAATAATATATTTAGTATATAATTTAATTTCATATAACAAGTTCGATCATTTTTTGATATATTTAAAGGATAATTACCTACGTGTCACACCATTTAACTTTATTTATGTGCTACCGATCCATTCTTAGTTAATTATGCTGTATACACTCAAAATATTATAAAATCTTACATTCACACACTTGAGTTAAAACTCAGTCAAAATTTATTTGAAGAAAAAATATTTCGCTAGTAAATCATTAAAATTAAATTTTTACTCTTAATAGTACACATTTTTTTTCTTCCACAATGCCACACTAAAGCGCTGATTTGTCTTAAAATTAATTCACGTTGCGGATGTCTTCTTCCCTTGCCATTACCTAAACATCAAGATTTTAGGATTTTCGCTTAAAATATATTTAAATATTTTTAAAATAATATGATGAATGACCTAGATTTTTTGTAACCTAACTATAATCAGGTTATTAAAAAATTATAATTATTCATTATAATAAAAATAAGTTAAAATATGTGTATGTAAGATTTTATAATATTTTGAGTGTGCATAGCGTAATTAACCAAAAATAGATGAGTAATACATAAATAAAGCTAAATAATATGACATGTAGATAATTATTTCTATATTTAAATAGTCAAGTATTGCTTGCTAGGTGTGCTTATTGTTATAGAAATTATATGTCTAAATATTAAATCAAGTTAATTCTTTTTCATAATAAATTTTTCGTTATTATATAGAGGCAGGTAGTCTAACCGAAGTTCGAGTCTAGCTCGTGGCTTGAGCACGCCAAGTTCGAGCTAGTTTGATTAAAATTAATTTAGCTAAATTTGATCGATGCTTAATTTGATAGCGTTATGAACTTGGGTTAGTTACGCTATTAGGCCCCGATGCATACCTTAACTACTTTACATTTGTAAAATCATAAACAGTCGTGTTATATAAACAAATTATAGTTTTTTATGTTATAAATGCTTATAATAGCGTCACATTCGAGTTGAATCAATTTGGTATGATTATCGATTTTTCAAACTAACTATATATTGAATCGAACATCGAATAATTATCGATTTTTCAGTTAATTATTTCTTTCCCCTAATTATATATAAGGGAAATTTTATATCATTTTGTAAATATATTTGAATACTCAATTTTCTAGTATCATTGAGCACATCAATTGTAGCTCTCTAATCTAAAGTGTTTTTTATTTCTTTGAGCCCATTTAATACAACATTATTTTAATAATATATCATATTACATAAGTATTCTAACATTTAAATTTCTTTTTTTTAAAATAATAAATGTTATTTTTAGATTGACAAATTTAAATTTTTTTACGATATTATTAAACTAAATAATTTTTTTAAACCACCAAACTAAACAAAATAAAGAGATAAGTAGGGTTAGGGTTTATATTATTTAGTTAGGTTATTCCAATTTTAGTTAAGTTCACTACTATTAAAAATTTAATCTTTTTAATCGAATATTTTAATTTGAAACGATTTGAAAATTAACTGGAACTATTTTTATATTTCAAGATTTAGCAATAAAAATAATATTTAAAATAATTTACAGGACTGATAAGAAATTATTTCTTATAAATACATGCATTGTACTACCCAAGGTTTTAAAACTCGGTTTCAATTTCAATTTTGGTCAAAAGATAAAAGTATGGATTTTGATAATTTCAGTATTAATAATTTCGCTAAATTATTTAAATTTTATAAATTTAAATTAAATTTATTAATGATAATTATTGAATATTACATTTTGGAAAAAAAATGAGTTTTAGCCGTGTTTTAGGGTTTCGGCTGAGTTTGAGCAATTTCGATAAAAAATCAACCGAAATTGTCGAAACTACCAAAATTTCAATAGTTTTGATTGGGTTTTAAAACTTTGGTACTACTAATAAGATTATACGACTTTGGTAGCAATAAAAAATTGGAGTGTTCTTTTACTCAAAAACTATAAATGATTATAACTTTGCTTCATAATAATTCATATGAAGGTTAAAAAGAGCTCATCATGATTCATTTTTGTTGGAGATGCTTCATTAATTTTGATTGAAACTATATAAGTTGACATTTTTTTATTATTATGTAGATGGAGAATAGAGGGTGATGATATTCCTATGGCTCATCCTTATGTTGACTTTCCCAAAGGTCTTCCAATTGTAATTGATCCCAATTTAAATGAGACCTAAGTCAAGGGTCTCAATGTAAATTTATTGATTTCATTTGTCCTCTTTGATAAAAATTGCTCCTTTTGTACTAAAATTTATATTAGAGGGCCTTCTTTTGAAATTATGTCGTAGATTTGGTTCCCATCTCCACTTTGGGATTTAGTTATATCAAATGTATGCATATATGTGTTACATCCGGATCCGCGCCGGCATATCTGGAGCGTACAAGTGGAGGCCTGCGTGACGTCTGTACTAAAAGAAACCCCAGACAAAAGGCCGTTGTCGAAGAACTCATGCCGAAGAACCCACGACGAACTGCACACGCATGACATGACGTACAAGACCCCATGCCATTTTTAAGAAATATGGCACCCCCTCAAGGTCTGTACGATTCGTACAATCAAAGTCATGACATGCCAGTCTAGTAGTTATCATTAGCCTGACGCTAGAAATGAAGACTATTCCCTTGAAGTGACTCTCCAGAGATTAGTTTAAACTATATAATCTCATTGTAATAAGAAAAAAGAAAAGATACTCTGCTCAACTCTCTTCTCACTTTTCCACTATTGTAATCCTGTAAAAAAAGTAATTATATAGTAAAAATCCTTGAAAGCAGCCCGAACAGCATCGTGGTTTTTTCGTTGAGTTAGTTTTCACACTAAAATCTCTCTTTTGATCTTCTAGTTAATTTTTAGCTTTAACAATTTGCGTGAGAATATTATTTAAATTCTACACAAATATACTAACTTTGAGTAGATTGAGGTTAAAACAGAGTGTGGGAGGTGCAAAAGTTTCTATTACTAAACTTAAGTGGGTTACAAGATTACAATAATAATAAGAATTGGGTACTTCAATGAACATGAACTTTGTGTTATTTCATAGGTAAAAAAAACATTTTAAGGGGCTTTCATATGATTTTGTTAATTAAATTCATCATCTTTTATCTACAATAGGAGTTTTATACTTTTAACTGAACTTTGTAGTTTGTTTATATATAAAGTGCACTCGACGGTTTGATATTCTAGCTTGGTTTATCAATGATCCGCATTATTCTAGTTCCTCAATAATTCATTCTTTAAGAAGATATTTCACGGAGAATTGTTCTTAAAATGTGTTTGAAAAATATTCTATGATAAGGTTATTCTTGAAGAAATCTAAAAACAGTTTAGGAAGGTGTTCCTCAAAAAAAAAAGTTTGAAATAATTTTGAGAAAAAGTTCCTTTAAGAGTATTCAAAACGAGTATTAATTTTATCAAATAATTATTCCTACAGGTGTAGCTATTCGAGAAGAGTGTTTGTGGAAGATGGTTAACAAAGTAATCATCGAAGGAGTATTCGAAAAGGTTTTCCTTTGAAATTTACAAAATGTGCATCTTAAAAAAGAGTCATCGAGAAGGTGTTCTAATAATTGTACAACCGACAATTAAGCGTTGAAAAGAGGAATAAGTGCAGTAGATATATTTTTAATGCTGTAAGCAAGGTGGCGTTCTTTCGCATGAAGTGTGCTAGAGATGAAAAAAAGAAGCGGGTTCTCCTATTTATATACTAGAGATTGGTCTTGAAGAAAAAAAAAAAAAAAAATCAACCGCATACATGTTCCAAAGGAGTTTACTTAAGTAACTCGCCTGTGAGATACATAGATTTCTACTTTAGCTTCTCCGGTTTTCGTATGTCGTCGGATCAATAAAATTTCTTATCATTTTTCTCAAAAACAAAGATTTACACAAAATGATGCCAAACCACAAATGTATTTGAAAAGCAATTGAGCTTAAACTGCTAAATTTCACTTCACTCCTATGAATAAAGCAAATATAAATGTGTGTTCATTAGTAGTGTAAATTACATTCAGGTCCTTTATATTGATCGTACTTTTTATATAAGTTCATATTTTTTCAAATTTGTAGGTCATTAGAGCTGCTTAATCATTTCACACAAATAATTCTGTTAACAGATCGCCCTCATAAATATTTGTGTCGTGGCGGAAAAGAGGAGGCAAAGAATCAGGATAGTTTTGAGTCAAATTTGAACTAGTCGAGCACAACGTAAAATTGAAATCTTCTATTTCAACTTCAGTTCGATTTGAGTGTTAAATTTTTTTAATTTGGAGTCAATTTTTGGAGTTAAATTAAGTCAAAGTAAGTATACTTCAAAATTTCTATAAAATATACATTATATATATAATATTATGAATTAACTTTTAAATTATACACATCTCTTTTACATAAATTATAATAATGTATTTATATGCATAATTTTACTGATTATGTTTTAGAAATTTTTAAACTCATACATATATATTAAGTTGATTATAATTTCATTAGATTTTTTTTTAAAAGTGTCAATGTTGAAATATAAATTTTAAATTAAATAAAAATTATATAAGTATCAAGCGCACCGCTATGAAGAAGTGAGGTATAACAATTAAAAAAAAGAAAGGAAGCGAGGGAGTGACAATATGAAAAAGACAGAGAATCATAAAAAAAAATTTGAGAATGAGAAAATAAGCATTTGGATTAATGTTAAGTAAAGAAAAATTAAAATTCTGATTAAAAAAACTTTAAATATATCAAATTGAAAAAATTTTAAAAAATCGGGATCATGTGAACTAATAATTGACACAAAAACTCATGTAGAACTATTAAGAAAATGCAAATCATATGAAAGATGAGTGAAACCTCAAGAAATTATACATAATTTAATCTTATAACTAAGATTCTCCAAATGTTTAAGCTCAATCCAAACTTATCAACTCAATTGAAAATTTTTAATTTCAATTCGATTTTTCAATTGAGTTTACCGTATTTGTTACGTCTTTTTATTCAAATATACGCTATACTTCGGTTTTGCTTATAAATTAAAAATATAAATTTCAGTAGGTTTAATAGTTTAATGTATGGCACAATTAATTTTTTACTCAAAATTTAAATTTTAAAATTTTTTACCTAAAATATGTGAGAAATTTAATTTAAAATAAACTAACAATTTTCAGATCAGTCTTCATCAAAACTAAAATAAAATTAATGAAATTGATCAATTTTAACTAAGCGTAAAACCAAGATTAAGATATAGAATTAAAACAAGTTTATACATATTAATGTTAATAATAATTTGCTTTTTATATATAAACTTTAACATTTTATTTACATGCATGAAATATCGTGAATATATATTTGAAAAAATGAACTTCACATCGTTCACATAGAAATTAAGTTGAATACATGTTGAATTCATTAATCTATTTCAAATATCAAGTAAATTAATTTTAAATAATCGTGTAAAATAAGAATGATGTTCAAAAAAATAATTATCACTCCTCCATAAACAGTAATTTAATTAAGGGACGTTTAATTTAATATTATTTTAATATTATATAATGTTATTTAGAGAAAGTAATTGTATAATTTAATGTTATCTATAAATAATTTTCTATTTGATTATAATATTATTAGTTAAAAGATGACATCTAGATATCATGAATCAAACACCCCTTAAAATTATTTTGTAAAACAAGTTATAATTCGGGTTTGTTTGATTAGGTGTTAAATTTAAGTAAGAAAAGAGAAAATATTTTATTTTATAAAATTAATGAGAAAAAAAATTATTTTAATTTTAAGAGAGATGTAAGATGTAAAATAAAATTGATTTTTAAGGTATAAATTTATGTTTGATGTGAAATAAAATTAATTTTTAAAATTAAAATATGTTAAATGTGAAATAAAATTAATTTTTAAAATTAAAATATGTTAAATGTGAAATAAAATTATTAAAATTTATAATAAATTTAAAATATTATTTAAGAAATTAATTTCTACCATATAATAATAATATCGAATGGAAAAATCTTCCATAAATTTTTTGCGGTGAGCGTGGATCGAACACGCGACCTTCAGATCTTCAGCCTGACGATCTCCCAACTGAGCTATCCCCGCAGTACGGCCAGTAGCGACGCTTATTTTACTAACCTCCTAGATCCTTCTATTCATCAACAATCAGCATAGTTCTCATTAAACTAATTTTTACATCTCTATCCAAAAAAAAAAAAGAAATTTTTAATTCTAAATAAAACAAATTTACACCAGCAATCGCAGCAAATTCATCCAGAGTAGAATAACTAATTCAATCGATTCTGTTCTCAATTTTGCACAAACTAAAGAATGCAAGAAACTTTTGCACAAATATATCCTGTACATGAATCTTCTTTATCCATCTATATACAGATCAACCACCATTCATAACAATAGACCTCACATAAATTATCAAACCAGGCTCATGGGAGTTCCTTCTTTTCACTAGAACCCCCTCCAAGCAGCAAGAATTTCTTGAAAGATTTCGACTATAAGCTCCCTATCTGCATTGTGGACAAACAGATTGAAATCTTCCCGGATCTCATAAACCTTCCCAAAGTTCACCAGGTACTTCAAACAACCTGTTTTCAGCTTTGTGAGTTGGTAGAGATGTGCCATTTGTAGTCTCTCGAGCACGTTGTTGTCATCAATATCTTCCAGGAGACTCTCGTGGCAAGCCTCCTTGAGGTCAGCAATGTCGTACTTATCGGCAGCCCTAAGAAGAGCCAGGCGATGAATGAGAAATTCCCCCACTTGAAAGTTTCCATAGACGTAGTTGAGGAAGGCATGGCATGCCTCTGATGACATGTCAGAGATGTTAACGGTTGAGAGCTCCTTCTCTTTGAGGTTGTGGGAGAACATGCTCCGGAAGACGGGGGACCTTGCGGCGAGGAGAGCCCTATGGGCACTAATGCTCCCATCACTGGCATTGATTGTAATATCAGTCTGAATGCCTTCTGTTAGCATTCGGCGGAGGGAGAAGAGGGAAGTGGATATAGAATGTTTTTCGACATGGTAACTAGACCAAATGGATGAGGGTTCCCCGCCCTATATAAACAAAAGAAAAGGATTGAATCATCAAATTTATATTGGATGATTAACTATGGTTTCACCAAACATAATGCAGACTATAATACAAAATATAACTTGTACTTTTGAGATAAAATAAGAAAGGAAGCACTCAAAATCAGAATCAAAGATACGAATATTGTTGGAACTCAAAAGAATGATCTATTTGTCTCTCAAGTGTTGAAAAATTTCATTATTTGCATTAGAAAACTTATACAAACTGTAATTAACCATATAAATTTTTTCTTCTCCATTTCACATTTTATACACTTTTTAATATTAAAATAAATTTCTCTCCCATTAAGCTTAAAAAATAAAATATTTTTTTCTTTTGTCAAAAAAAAAACTAGAACCAAATGAGGCCTTTGAGACAAAAGCTTTTGTAGCTTTTTATTCCTACCACCTCATTAAAGTTAGGGCTGTAAATGAACTGAGCGTTTAACAAACAATTCGATGTTCAGTTCGATAAGAATTCATTCATGTTTGAATCATCAATATTAACAAACAAGTTTGAATATAATTTAAAAGCTCGATTGGTAAGTAACAAGTTTGAACGTACTAATACTTAGTTCGTTAATATTCGTAAGCTATTCATTTAAAGCTCATGAACATACTCGATTTTAGAGTTCAATCAATAGCTAATTTAGAGATTTTTAGTATATTTTGTTATTAATAAAAAAATACATGAATCATGAATTAGTATGATAATGAGCCTGATCATGAGTACGTTAATGTCCTTAATATAAGTTTGCTTATATTTTTGTGTTCGTGAACCCAAATGTAGATGAGCTCATTCATGAATGCATTAGTGAGCTTATTTATCGACCACATGAATCAAGCCCAAACATGCCTTTATATTTGCTAACTAAGCTCGAGACAAGCTTGTGCTCGGTTTTAGTAAATGAACATAAACTTGAATAGACCACTACTCGGTTTAGTTTGACTCATTTATAGCCCTAATTAAAGTGCAGGGCTTCTCCCTACCTTAAATCGCAGGGCTGCTATGGCACGTCAGCCTCACGTTTGTCCATTTATTAACACTTGGCTCCGTTAGGTTGGGGAAAATTTTAGCCACTAAACATCTTATTTTATTTTATTTTTTAAATAAAATAATATTTTATATCTCATTCTACGCAAACTTCAATATTAAATAATCACTTTATTTCACATCCAATACAATTTATAATGTAACTAACTTACTTTATTTTATATCATACATATTTTTCCAAAAATTTTCAAAAAAATTTTCTAAATCATTTTTTCTTCTAACCAAACAGAGACTCAGTCTCCGATGTAGTGGATGTAAGTAGAGCATGCCGGAAGATTAACAAATGACAAATTTTACCACAGCTCACCCCCTTCCTCTGGATTTGTGACAGTCATGCAAAACTAAATACCTTTTTTTTTGATAAAGAAAACTAAATACTTGACATAAACAAACTGAAAGGTGATAAGGCACAACAATGGATTCGGGTGACCCAGAGAATCTAATACTTGGCAGAAATTTCTTACTGATGGAGGCACAATCTTGAGATCAAGGAATTCTACTTCAATGACGAATTTTCCAGTGAACGAAGCATCAATAGCCCAGATGAAATCATCGTTGTTCTTCAGCTGTTTGTCACAAATTCCTGCAAAAAAATTATCCCAAAAGAATTCATACAAGCTAGGAAAAGGATATAGATTAGCCCTGGAAAGCAAGAGAAAGGAAATTATTAGATACAGAGGAATTAGAGAAAAGGAGAACCTGGGTGAACTAGGGTTTTTCGATTCGAGGAAGAGGAGGAGACGAGCTTCATAATGAAGGATGCAACTGGGGGCTGCTCCCTTGTCACACTGGACATTTCAGGATATAACTTCACGAATAACTGCTTATTCCTCTCCACAGAGATGAACCTGATGGTTGTTCGATCATCGATCAAAAAACATACAGTAGATCTTCGATCCGAGCAATTAAAATTAAAATCGAAGCATTCCAGATGCAAATCCATCAAAGAAGTTAGGGTTTCGAACCAGTTCCAGAGGCCGATCTTGAAGGGGTCGGATTTGCGGTAGGTGCAGGAACTTAGGGTTTCGATTCGCCATTGGGCGAGCCTGGGCGTGGTCTCGACTCGGTACGCCGACTCGCTCATCCCCGCCGCCGACGATGAAGCTGCTGCCGCGATCGCCGCAGTGACCTCATTTATGCAATCCAAGAAGCCCAGGAGCTCCCCAGCCTTTCCCAGCTTGGCTGCTGCCCACTTCCCCTCTCCTCCTCATGAACTCCAAACCCACCAGACCGACCAACGATCCTCCCTCGAAAAACCAACCACTCGAATGACCGGGAATTGCTTTCTACGCTAGCACCGAAGAGTAGCTCTCCCCTTGAAAAGCACAACTTTCTATTCCCTTACCTCTTCTCAAAACTCGAGGTAGAGGGAATGGACAAATGCTCAGTTCTGCTTCCCATGTTTTTATCGTCTTCGATCCTTGGCCTCCACTCCACCAAGGTGAAGGTAGAAGACGAAATCAGAGCCGTCCAATAAGTGCTTATTACTAACGGCGCCGGCACTTGTCTAACCGCCGTTTTCAATGAAAAGTCAAAATCACCCCCACTTTATCGTTGGAATGAAACAGACCGACTGATTTCACGCCGCACACGTGGCCGGAGAGTAAATATTTCAACTACAATCGTGCTTTCATGAGATCTTGACCGTAGAATGAAAAGGGTATATGAGGCATTTCAGCTAGAAATTTCAAGTAGGCAAGTAAAGTATCACTGATGCGGTTTGGTGGGGCCACGCTCAATCTCAAAACGCTGGAATCCCGCAAAGCAGTTCGCAATCTTCAAGCAACCTTCTCCCCTACAATAAATATGCATCAGATTATCCTTAAAAAAAAATATCCGTCAGATTAAATACACAACTAGCTCAATTAATTAATTAATTACTTATTTATTTATTTAATTATGTTAATTATTATTATTATTATTTCAATAATTTCAGGCTTCAGGCAGCATAATCTGACTTATTATAGTTTTAATCAGGTGATAATCATATAATTATTTGTCACTAATAACAATTAAAACTATTTTATTTATAAATCAAACATTTAATTCATAGAATTTGTATAACATAAAATGAATGTATATTGTAATATAATAACATTGTAAGATTTTATCTTCTATCAATTTAGATGTAAGTAATAAATATGAAAAAACATAAGAAAAATATTAAGATATCAAATTATAATTTGAAAAACTTGATTTTCAATGATGTATTTTTTTTCAATTCACTATGTTTTTAAAGGAGCAATTACATGTTTATTATTAAAATATAATTATTTTACACATTTAGCACCCAAGTCTTTAATATTAAAAATGTAGGGCCTTGTAAAGTTTAATTTTTATGATATTAAAATTAAATTTAAATGAAGATATTTTTTTATTAAAAATTATGAAAAATATAAAATAAATTAGTTATTATATTAGGATACGTGAGGGATATGATATAAGTTAGTTATTATTTTAGTATGTGTATAAGATGTAAAATAAAGTTAATTTTTTATTTTAAATTATCTATATGATATGAAATATAGTTAATTTTTAATATTAAATTTTATGTGTAAAGTGATATATCAATTTAAAATTAATCAGGTTAATTATAAACTCGCTAAATTCATAAAAGAACTAGATTTTAATAATATGTATATAATTGCCTCATTTTTAAATTTGTGTAGCATGGAGTATATTATGATCTGTGAGGGTTTTACGCTCTTTTTAACAAATGACTACGATAACTAAATCATAGAACTTGATCAATGCAACAAAAGCCACATACATTCAAGCTCCTTTTGCCCCGAAGGAATTGATTTTGGATGACATTCGAGATGAGATGACTCGAGTACAACAAGGCTCGGTCCTATTTTCCTCGCATAAAAAATATAGTGGCACCATATTTAGCTTTTTTAGCATTTTCTCTTATTTGTAACGAGAACATCTGGACGGATGCGATGTCTTTTTCTTTGAATTCACTTATTTGTAATGATCTCTCTCAAAGGGAGCTATTTAATGATATGAATATTACTTTTTTTTAAATTTGTTGTACCATGGGATTAATATTTTACCATGATAAAAGTAAAATGTATGTGATAAACTTAATAAGACATTCATTAAATTAGTCATTGTTTACACTTCATTTCATTTAAATATTTTTTTTAATTATTTGCATAATGATCCCCTAACTTTAATTAATTTTTTGTTTATGGATGCTAAAAAAATATCTGAATAATTTGAATCTTGGTGGGGATAGTTACTGGCCTTGTACCTTAGATCATGATGACATTAAAATTAAGATCAAAATAATATTAATTTAAAAATAATAATAATAATAATAATAATAAATAATTTGTATTATATTTTACATAAATTTTAATATAAAATAATTATTTTATTTCACATATTCAATTATTTTTAATAAAACTATCAACTAAATTTTATATCCTAAACTAAAATATTTAAAATCGAGTATTTTAGTGTAGAATATATGTAAAGTTGATAGTTTTATTAAAAATAATTAAGTATGTGAAATATAATTTTTTAATATTAAAATTTATTTATTCATTATTTTTATTTTTATTTTTTAAACTAGTACTATTTTCGTTCTCGTATCAAATTAGGCCAAAATTCTTTATCTTTTAGGCTAGTTTTAATAATATTTTTTAAAAAATAATTATGATAATTTTTTTTAAAAAAAAATTATACTTTAAATAATTTGATAATTATAATTATACTTTAATTATTAAAAAGTTTGTTATTTGCAATGGCTAGATTATACCATTTTTAATCATATTTTAATATTTTTATATAATTTGAAATAAGTGTAGCGTTGAGATTTATATAAAATATAATATAATGTTGATGATTACGTTATAATTTATATGTGATATAGAATAAAATTAATATTGAATAATAGGGTTTGTGTCAGATATTAAATTAATTATTTTATTATTTAAAAATCTGTAAAATGTGGAATATTGTTGTTAAAAAAAGTCATGAATTTTTTAGTGCAGTTACTGATGAGAACTTATAACTCTCCATTTGGTCTTGATCATATTATGATAAAATTGGGTCACTCTATTTTAAAAAAATATTAAATTTATTTTATTATTAAACACTTCATTATTTTAAAATAAAAATTTCTCCTTGTTTCACATTTTATATTAATTATAATATAATCATTAATTTCATTTTACATACTATTTGTTTAATATAATTTTATTTTTCATTATGTATATATATCAAGATAATATCAAAAATTTTTTCAATGCCAAATAATTAGTTACTCAAAATTTTGAAAATTCTCAATTCATTTTAAAAAATACTAATTGCCCGATTTTTCTAAGAACTCCGGCTGTGGGAAGGCAAGGAAAGATGTGTCCCCACCACTAATACAATTATATAATGTAGTGATGCATTGCCTTCCCCTTGCTTTCATCGACCAGTATCATATGTGATACCTCGCAATAACACAAGTCTGATCACTGTGCATATTAGACATACTCGATGCATCAATTCATGAGTAGCTATCTCCTACTACCCCTTCTCTTGAAATTTGACTCCACAGGTTCTAGTAAAAATTTGTTGCTTCAGTGAAGTCACTATACTTTTATTATACTTCACTATTTAGTAAAAATCACCCAAAAATTAGGGAACTCCACTAAGATGAGTTGCTCGATTTTTCAGAAATTGTACTATTTTCTTAAACAAAATAAATGAGCTTCCTAGTAATCAAATAACTCCTCCTAAAAACGCATCAAAAATACTGTATTCGATGCCGAATGCTTCTTGTATATATATATATAGCACAAAGTCCTCGTTAGACTTACAATTATTTTCTTTTTGGTAATATTGAAAATTATATTCCTTACCTGTGTCTGATTATTCCTGCGGTTCATTCAATAAGCTAGGCTGGCGAATATCTTAGACGAAATTTTAGTATGTGGGTGTCTACATTAAGTTTTTAATCTGATTTATTTTTACAATATTACAAGTCATATTGATAAAAATCTACGTAAAGAATGTCTTAATTTGTAGATTGCTCAAAAAAAATGTAAATTTGTAGCTCTCCCTATAGGGCATTACATTACTCTAGAATTGTCTTCTTAGACTGAAATTCATTAACTTCAAATAGTGAAAGCATTGTCATATAATAAATAAACTTAATGACACATCTGAAAATAATTTAATAAAACTTGCACTAGTGAAATGAACAAAGTGATGGGACTTGCCCATATGTCATATGTCAAGTGGCATGGTGATTAGGGTTGCCATCATGGTCATTATTATTGGTCATTAAGCAGAAGATTAGGACTTAATCATCCTCACAATTCAATTTGCTCATGCTTAGTGAGATTTGTAATGTTTGGATGATATAATCTTCATGTGTGTATATCAAAAACTCTAGGAGAGGTGTTAAATATATGGTGACCAATATGGTGCTCTAAAATCTTTTTAGTTTTATGCTGGCAACAATTATGAATATCAACAAGATCATTATAGATGTGAAATTCAGCCAATAAAACGAATGGTGCAAATTAAAAGAAAATAAGGGCGATAATAAAGAAACTAAGAATACAATTTTTATATAGACAAAGATCGAATAAGGAAAGTCATGACACCGTTTAGTAGTGATGTGACGCCCGTGGTCGAAGAGGGCGGAGAGTGATCGCTGAGTGGTGTCGTAAAAGAAAGGAATCACTAAGACAAAGTGCAGCTCCTGGCAGGCTTCTAAATCAAATAATGAGTGGTGAGAGGGACACAAGAATGAATTATCCCACATCAGAAAGATTGAGAGATTCTGAGTTGTATAAGTAGATAACGTGATCTCAAATGGTAAAGGCATTTTTTGGAGCAAAACTGTGAGGCTAATGATGAAAAATTATGTAGTTAAGCGTGCTTGGGCTGGAGTAGCACTGGGATGGGTAACCTCCTGAAAAGTGCTCAAGTTATATAATTTTTTTAAAATCAAAGCGAACAATACCTCTATATTAGGATCACAGGATGTTACAGGTGATTTAAAAGATCCACTATGGATAAAATTATGAATTACATGAAGAAAAAGCAAAGAATAACATAATTTTTTTAATCGAAGAGCCCTTAACTGAACTACTCTAATTAGGAGAGGGTAGTATCTGGACTCCAATTAGACTTGCTATTGGCGAGAAAATTACGAGAGGGATGGCATCATAGCTCTTTTATTTTTTGCTCTTATATATTTTTATAGAGAATAGTCTAATGACGGGTTATCGTGATTACTTTCCCATGACTATGAAAAATAGTACATATGAAGGTACTTTCTACATAATCTGGTGAGATATGACACGACATGTGTTCACATTATTAGAATTTAATGGATTTGGCATGGATTTACTTATATGTAGACTTTTAATTTTATTTAGATATTTGTGTTACCTATATATTTATATTATTTCTAAATTATTACTTATTTGATTTAATATTATTCAATAATCAATCAAACATCACCTCATTTTATTGTAATTTGATTGATATGCATATTACTCAATTTTTTGTAATATTTAAATGATATTTAAATTAATAATCTTGTAAATTTTTAGCATAGCTTATAATGATATTATAAAATCAAACAATCAATTTATCTAATAATATAATATAATATTTTAATAATATTAAATTAAACATCTTCTCAAATTATGTTTGAGCCAATTAAACTTAAATAAAAAATTTGTTAGATTCGATTAAAAATATTTTCAATTCATTGTCAAATTACTTGAGTCCAACTAAATTTTGTATGTGCAAACGTTTGTAATTAAACAAACACCTATACATCTTATTTTATTTCAGGCACATTAATTATTAGTAGACTTATAGGTTTCTTTTTGTAAATGACAAATTTTTTTAAAAAAATTATAATTAATAAATATTTTATTTTATAACTTTTTTGCGATATTTTATAAATTTTTAATAAATAAATTAATTATATTCATATTTATTATAATTTTTAATATAATTAATTTATTTTATTTGCTATTATATACATATGTCTGACAAAATAAATAATTTTTTTTCAACAAAACTAACCAAAAAAAAAATACAAGTCTAAAATATTTTAAAATGATTAAAATTTGATAAAATTTTAAGAATGAAAGTCAGCAGTTTACTTGAATCTTTTTACAGCATCAGCATCAAATTAGATGAATTCTTCAAAATGACAATTAAAAAAATAAAAAAATCAACACAAAAATAGAACAATTGACAGAATAATTGTAGAAATCGAGCAAATCGAATCAAACTTCCCCTTAAAGATCTACCCTAAATAAGAAAAAAAAAATAACAAGAAAATATAATTTATAATCAATTAATTTCATCGAATTATTGTCAAAATACCTCTTCTTGGGTTAGGATGAAAAACTCAATCATTGGACGCTACACGTACAATATAATTGAATTCAAAAACACGTAGCTCTTAATAATTAGATACAATACAAAACGAGTATAATCTAATAAAATTTCATATCACCCTTAAAGTTTGAGTAATTTTTGTATTCAGATGCCCAATGAGAGCTCGCCGCATTCAAGTCGGGCCCAAAAAATAAAATTTGATTGAAATTTTTAGTTATTTTTAAAAATATATATGAATGAAATAAAATAAAATAATTATATTTAAAATTATATAAAATATAAAATAAAATTAAATCATTTATTTAAAATTGTGTTAAATATAAAATAAAATAATTATTTAATATTGAATTTTATATGATGAGATAAAAAATAATTTTTTTATTTTTTTTAAAAATAAATTTCAGATTTTAATTGTCTAATATTAGTCATGATTTTAGTTACAATGGGCCTAAATTTCCTTCATGTTACAAGGTAGACTGGCCCAAATGCCTTGTGATTCCCGCCATAGAGGCACGTATACGGCAGCTTTATCTCCTCTGCCGTCTCCGGCGCCGAAATTCCGGCGAGAGGCCCCGACGCCGGCCGCCGGCTAAGAAGGCTTGCGCCTCCTCCTCCACTGAACAAAGGCCCTGAAACAGGACCATTTTTCTTCTTTTTCTCACACCCATTCACATTCCTGCCACGATCCTCTTCCCGAACAGAGCTCCTCTTCTCCGGCCGCCGCCACCACCGGAAAAACAGCGTTCTTTTCCATGATTTTCTGCTCTTTCGATCTTCTTTCACGGCCGTTGCCTTCGCAGGCAAGCTGGGAGAAGAAGGTGGGACGGGCTGGAGATTAATCGTCGTTCTTTCATGCTTTCTTGCTTCCTCCAAAAACTGGTACAAATTAAGTTCCACAAAATAAACTTCAATCTTCAAGTTTAGATCTTTGGCTTGAAACAAATTTGCTTTAGAGTTTTGATTGTGAGTTATTATAACAATAATACCTTGGCGAAATCCTCGCGAGGATCATAGCAGGGAACGGTAAAACTCCCACCCTCATCTCCGGGATGAACATGATAGCTCTTCATCTTCTCTTCCTGATGAGATACAGAGAGAGAAAGGAGGAGAAAAAAAATGAATTTTCGGTGGAGAAACTGATAAAGCTGCAAACTTTATGGTGACAACAAACAGATTATATCTGCCAATCGTAACAAGATGGAAGCTTTTTTCTCTTTTTCAATGGGGAGAAACAGAGAATGGTAGGAGGGAAGAAGCCATCAGCGTGTTATCACTCTTACCTTTTCTGCGAAGAAAAGCAACAGGAGGGAGGCTGATGGAGGATGTCGATGGCATTTATTAGGGCCACCAGAAGCGAAATGGGGTGAGCTACCAGGCCAGAAGATTTTGCATAAAAGCCCTCCATAAATTATAGAATTAGTAGGAAGACAAAAATTTACGAAATAAAAATTTTAGGCAGGCTCTACTGAGCACTCACAAAGGACCTGTTCAACCCTAATACCATTTTCATCTTATTCAAAACTAAAATGACATTAAATTAAAAAATAATAATAATAAGAAGAATAATAAATAATTTTTTATTATTTCATTCAAAAATTCAAATATGAAAAAAATTTATTTTATTTCATATGCTATTGACGTGAGATGTAGAGAATCTCAAAAAACAGAGAGAGAGAGTCCTAAGAGACGGCTGCACGCAGAGAGTTAAGCCTGTCAGTTGAGGCTTAGACGAGAATAAAATACATCAAGAGCAACGCACAGAAGTTTAAGGTGGTTCAGGGAAGAAATCCCCTATGTCCACCGAGCAGCCGGGTGATTGATTTCACTATAGAAAGGAAAAGGGTGGTCGAAAGGACCAGTACAATGAGGTAACAGAGAGAGGGAGAGCTTTATTGATTTTAGCTCTAATACAAGTGCTGTGAAAAAATGAGAGTGCTCCTCTTCTTTTCTTTTTTCTCCTTCCTTTGAAGCTTTTTATAGGCGGGTGGAAGGAGAGCTTCGCCCGGGTTTTCCGGAAGGGAAAAAGTATAAATAATGCTGTGCCCACGCTGGTGGTCCCACCGCTGTCGGCCACTAGAGGAACAAAAAACAAAGGTCTTCTTGGAGTCCATGATGGCTGAAACATACAGGCCCTTGATTTGCGTGACTGGAAGAAGTATGCTGCATTAGAAACAGTGCGGCCAGAGCACGCTGACAGCGATAGATATAGCTGAGAAACATCGTCATTGATGTTTGGGGAGAGCTGAGAAAGCTGGAAACATCGTGGATAAAGTTTGTGAGCTGTAACCCAAACATCATGGACAAAATTTGGGAGCTGATAAACAAGAGTCATGCAGGATATTTGGAAAGCTCCAAACACAGCTTCAAAGGTTAATCCATGATGTTTGAAACCGAACAGGTTTGAAAAGTCGTATATAATGTTTTAAGATGAAAGTGCGCCACGTGTATGGCTGTGATGCAGCACTGGAGCCACATGTCAACATATACTCAATTATTTTCAATAAAACTACCAACTTTATTTTATATTTTAGATCAAAATATTTTATTCGTTAAAAATATGAAATAAAATTAATATTTTTATTAAAAATAATGGAGTATATAAAATAAAATAATTTTTTTAAAATTTAAATTTATATAGTATGTAATAAAAATTTATTTATTATTATTATTATTTAATTAAGTATCCTTTTGATTTTAACCATGGGCCAAATAGGCCATTAATTTCTCGACTTTCAAATCTCTTTCAGTCGAGTATAACTTTTCCAAATCTGAAAGAATCTCACACTTGCAAGTAATAAATGCAGCTCTCTCTGGCGTCGAATTGCAAATGTGACTAACAACCATGTATCATTTATTAAATTAGCCTTTCAAGTCTCCTTTTATATATAATAATTATATAAATAGTATGAACTTTAATATTAGTATATTTTAGTGCATATTTTAATATGCTTCTAGTTTTTTTTCCTCATTATTTTTTTAAGAATGAGATTCAAGCTACCACCCAAATATGTATTGCTCTTCTTTTATTTTTGTATGCGTATAGATTGCGAGAAAAAAAAAATTCAATAAAATTCAGCATTAAATTAATAATATTCTAAATTTTACACAAATTTTTATTTTAAAATCAACTTATTTTATATTATACATAAAGTTTAAAATAAAAATTAATTTATTTTCATATACTAAATGTATTTTTAAAGTAAATATAATTTTATTTCAATTATTAATAAAAAAATAAATATATTTTAAAAAATTGATTATCAAAGCTACTGTAGGTACCGTTTAGTCCTAGAACAATTTTAATTTTATCCAGGACTAAAATGATACTCAGTGTTAAAAAATAATAATAATCAAAAACAAATTTTAATATAAAAATATTTTATTTTATTTATATACTTAATTATTTTTAATATTTATATTAAATTTATTTTATATTCTTAACAAATTAAATAGTTTAGTCTATAATGTACATTAAAGTTGATAATTTTATTAAGATAATTATATATATAAAATAAAAGAAAATTTTTATATTAAAATTTATATAAAATAAAATAAAAATTTATTTATTTATTATTATTATTATTACTATTATTAAAATTTTATATTATTTTAATTTTAGTCAGAATTAAAATAATGCTAGGGCCGAACAGGCCCATAGAAGAGAAGACAAATGAACGCGGAGTTTCATAGGTTCGGTGATTACTTAATATGGAAGGCTGGAGGAGGTCAATGATGCAAATAGCATTAATTAGGGGTACGTAGGCATAAATGTTAAGGGACTGGTCATTCATTTTCAAGAGACATAATCATTCGTGCTGTGCGGCGCCAGCGGCACATGCGCCGCACTGATATGAGCGACACATTTGCTTTGTTGACTTAATAAAATTTGTGTAAATTAAATAATTAATTATATATATATATATATATAACTTTTTTGATAAAATATATATATATATATATATATATCTATAATTTGGGCCTTTGAGGTATAATTAATTATACAAATGTTGATAAATATAATTTCAGCAACTGTAGCTATAGGCAAGATCCAAATTATATTTAAATATAATTTCAATGTATGCGTCCGTATTATTATATTTAAATTCCTATCAGTACATTTGAAATATACACGTAAAAAATCTATATGAAGCGTACACGTGAAGTTCAGCGACACTCATGAGCGGCGCTCGATGGGCACACGACGAAGAGCCCATATCGAAGGACCCACGTCGAATTACTTAAACTCAGTGTTGTAAAAAGTGACAAATCCCATGCTATTTAAAGAAAAATATCCAGACTATACAGACAATACAGACAATACAATTCATACGAACAAGACCATCAAGACTTCTAAAGTACAATCATCGCTAAGATCATGTCAGGAATGAAAACCATTTATTTGACATGATAACTATAAGCAAATCTCAGACTATAAAAATCTTATTATTATAAAATGAGGACTTTACCTTTTTCTGGATCTTGGACTCGTCACTGTAGCCCAATTTTCTCACTTAGTAGAATGTTTCAAGCCGTCATGATCTTGGCGTAGTAGTTTTCCCGCTCAAACAATTTCAACGTAAAAAATGTTACTTCGATTATTCCCCCACACATTTTTCTGGTGTCAAACACGAACACTAAGTCAATATCTCACTTACCATGTATCTCAAATATATGTGTTTATATATTTTCATATTTTTATTTAATTACATGTACACATATATATATATATATACTGTTTATTTATTGGGTAAATTCCCCTTGGGTTCCTGCAATCTGCATAGCATTGCAAATGGGTCCCAAAAAGGGTTTCAGCATATAGCATGAAATAATAGATGATCAAGCGCACATTCACATATATTTTCACAATCTAAGAGTAAAGAGGTTACAATCAGTAGAAATAAAACAAAGTTAAACATGATAGTAAACAGCAGAATAAGCCTGCTATAACATGTAATTAAACAATCTCAGCATTCTAGACAGGAGATGAAGCTGGTGTGCCTGTTCTTTCAGTATAATTGTTGTTTTGCTTCCTCCTCTCTTCACTAATAAGACCACCTAATTTGCTTCTGGTCTTGGATTCTATTTCATTGGAGGTCCACATACCAGCTTCCATGGCCTCCACAAACAATGCCTTCGCCAAGTTGTTGAATCTCCTTCGAAAAGTCGGCATCCTAGAAAACGAAGCAACCATACCCTGCAGTCTTTAAAGAAGTACAAACCCCACTAAATGTTAAAGACAATCAACGAAATCTCAACAAAATCTTACTAGCAAATGCAAAGTTTCTACGATCTTGAATACAGTGAAAACGGCAAGTTATTAATCGGTTCGTGATGCACGGTGGGGTGAGAGAAGCAAGATAATGGTATTCTCATACTAGACAGTGAAAAAAGCCACACTTATAGTTGTCAAACGAGCATAGAGATGAAGATCAAGATCGCATTTCCAACAGAATATAGCTACACTACCAACAGGACTTAATCTCAAACTAGTTGGAGACGAGTACATTTACCACTCTTCTCCATTTGGGCCTATTTAAGCTAAAATCTCAAGACAGAACATTTGAAAATCAATAACTATGATCAATTGTTATACATAAAAATTATCTAGAACTAGAAGTACCTTCTAAGTATTGCTTGAAGCTGAGCTCTCCGCACGGTGTTATTTGATGGGAATCCAACGTCATCCCAATCCTCCTGTCTCTCATTCTTATTGGTGATGATCAACTTTCTCAAGCAGGCCTCCTCATTCTCTTCCAAATGCAAACCCTTAATCTGTTCTTTCATAATGAGAAGAGGTCCGAAAAGCCACTCCAACACTCTGTCTTTCGGCCAGCTAAAGTTCGTGAGCTCCACCCCATCAGCTGGTCAGGTAGTCCATCAGTTTAGATTTGGAGATACAACTAAATGTTTTCATTGGTAAACATTTTCCTTCTCTAGCAAATTTGATTTTAATTGGGTCCTTAACTTTTTGAAGGTTTTCTCAATGGGATCCTTTCACACAATTTTATATCGAAAATTCACTTTCAGGACACACCACCCTCCCTCTCTTTAGATAGTTAAAAGGGTAATAATATGCATAACATTACTTACTTTGACAAGAGATTGAACTTGACCTGAGGAAAACAAATCAACGTAAATAAACATCCACAACGTAAAGGACCCAGGTGTAATTTACCCATTTATATGTTCTAGCCATCACATGTAGAAGAAATACATCCTAAAGAAGTGCAGAAGATCTTACAAATAAGCAAACCATCAGCATCAGATTTTGCAGATCTAAGCAAGCACTGCAAAATACACCAAGCTGGTAATCTGATGTGCAATTTATTGCCCTTTCCTTGAATAATACAATCTTCTATATCCTCGATGCTGATGAGACCCTCCTTTAGTAAGACCCTTCCATTCAGTTCACAAGATTTGAACAGCCAATCCCATATCTGCATCACAAATAGCACAATAAACAATTTAGACAGGGAAAGGGGGAGAGAAAGGGAAGGGGAGAAGGGAAAGGCAGGGAGGGGGAGAGGGAGAGAGGAGGGGGATGGAGGGAGTAGGGTAGTAGGAGGTGGGAGGAAACGAACTTAAGTCCTCACTTGTATTGGTTTTAGTTGTTGAATGGCCTTTTTCAGAGTCCTAGATTGTTCAGAATGCACCATTATTTTGGAGCCTATAATCTCATCCTCACTTTCTTTTTGTTTGCCATGTCTACTATCAGTTCTACCTCCATCTATAGCTTGATTTTTCCGGTATCTGGGCCTGACTGGTATAACCATTATTTCTCATAAATAGCCATATTCAGTAACTGAGTAAATAAGAGTAAAATTTTGGCTTCTACAAACAAATGAGAATTCATTAAATTGCTTGATACCGACTAATACCTTGGAAGACAAGATCCATCCCTCAGATAAAGTAAGTCATTAGTGTATTCATCAGACAATGAGATCACAGCAACAATGTATGCTAGCCCCATTTGCAACGAATTTTCCTTCAAAAAGTAACAGGCAATAAATTTCAAAGGGATACACATGCTTACCACAATTGAACTTCCCTTTACATATTAACCACCCAAATCATAAAATTTACATTGTTCACACTTAAAACTACAACACCTCTACAACCCACTGTGATGGTTGTACTACTACAATTAAGTTAGTCACTAAGATGGATATATGATTGGGGTGGCTAGTATGTCAACAACTTTAATGTGGCACATATGGCAAATTTAATAGATTCTATATTCCATACCTTATAGACGATCACGCCACTGTAGAAGCCTAGGAAGAAGCTGCAAATAAATGCGACGACCACCGAACCAATAACAGCTAGTGGCCATAGGATGATTGCGAGACCAGCAAATGGAACACAGACAGTTTCTAGGAAAGGACCTTCCCTCCCTATCAAATCAAGAAACAACCTTTGCCACCCTCTCAATAGCATATAAGGGCTCTTCAGCAATGCTAACATTGTTATTGCAAGTACATCAATAGGAACTCCAAGAAGAGAGACCAACAAGCAACTAGGCAAGCGTGTTAACCTTCGAAAGCAAAAATCAATTACTATTATTGCTCCGCATTATAATTTCTGATGCTTTTATAAAATATATTTGACGTTATTAGCAGTTGAGTGGATCAAGCGATTGATGCAAGTTGTGCTCCCATGAAATCTACTAGGCAATTTTCTACCATGGTTGAGAAATTCAAGAGAGCATGAAACTCACATTGTGCCTCTAGTTGGTTGAGTAAGCTCATAATATGCATACACTTGAATGACCTATTAGACAAGTAAAAATCCAAAATCGATGGATTCAAATGTGTAGGGAAGATTATTACAAGAACACGTGTAGGAATTATCCAAAAGTGGATATTCAACAAGAAGTTGTGTATAAATATACAAGTGTTATTAGTCCTTACCTTTTAGCCTAGGCTTTTGCGTTAATGGGCGTCCGTCACTTATAGGTCCCCAAGTCAACTCCCATTACAAGTAGACTTCTCAAGATTCAATGAAATTTGCAATTTTGACAACCTTTTGTGACTTGGGAATCAAAACTAGGTACCAGTACAATTCTTGGGGATGAACTTAAGGTGCCAAAATAAAACATAATCTAGGACCAACATATCGATAGCAAACCTTCAAGTAAAACCAACAAAAGTCAAGAGAAGTCTCAACATCAGAGAATATACCGCTTTAAAGCCTTGAGATGAAGAGGGACACCTAGAATTGACAACCTGAACCAAAGTTTGAGCACAAGACCCAAACACAACTCGAGAAAAAAGAGCCTCAACACTAATAGCACACTCGAATCTAGAGAAATCCAATAAGCCTCGAGCTAAAAAGTTAGCTCAATAGAGCAACTTGTCAAATAACTCAAGCTTAATCGAGTGTTGCAAAACTCAAAAGTTCAAACACCTCAAGCGAAAGACAAGGGGAGACCTTGAGAACCCAACAACCCTACTAGATCAAGTTCGAGACTCCACTAGGCCACAATGGCACCAGTTTGGAACAAATTCAGACAAGATCTCCATGTCAGTGCAAAGCCATCTAATACGTCGCATGAAGAAACAAAGGCTACAACCTACCATCTACTGCTTGGGGAAGGGTAAATACAAGTAAAGGGAAACAACACTGATGGCTAACTGCCAACACTATAAGCCTCCTATAGATAGGAAATGAACCATGTAGAAATATGGAAGCAAGCAAGCGTGAAACCAAGTGGAATTCAAGAAGGTTTTTGCACTTCTTTCTCCGCCCACAATTCCTCCTTGTCACTACTACTTTTTTGGTGAAAGAAATAGAGAATATCTCACTGCAAACTCTAAATGGGAATTAAGAGATTCCTCTAATGGAATCAAAATGCATGGGCTATAGTACAACAAACATAATTACAAAATAATCCTAATATAATGAAAACAAGTGTCTGAACTTACAAATATTAACACAATTGGACAATCCTATTTTGCTAAGAATATACTTTGGATTTAAAAAATGGAAACTCATACTTAATATCAAGAGGTTTCTCATCATCAGCTACATTGGCGCACAGTTCATCCATAAATGAGAAATAAGAATGAAAGCAAATGTCTGTGAAGTCTCGAACCAACGTACAAGCTCCTGTCAGAGTGCTCCAACATCCGTCCTATCACAGGTAATGTATTTCAAAAAATATGAAGATGTGTTACAAGGAATGCTAGCGGAAATAGGTCATGTTAAAAAAAAACAATGCCTACAAAAAAAAAGAAGTTTGTGTGTAGGATTCATTTTTATGGTTAGGTTAGGTGAAGGGAAATTGAGTATTAGTTGCACAACACTAGATTAGGTGCAACTTGAAGTAGGAAAATATATCAAACTACGGGATGAGACGTCTCAGATGCCATTGTTTTAACTAACAAATGGTGATATGAGCTTTGTCAGACTTCTTCAGCAACAGTAACTCCAAATAGGCATCTAGAGCAATGCTCCACAAAATCTAGTTCTCCAATAAACATTTGATGATAAATAGTACCCAAACGTCATATTTCCCAGACTCACAATGAAACAGTGGTAGAGCTTGTCAATCACTTGTTCACCAACAGCTTCAAATGTGGCGATCAATGGAGTGAAGTATCCATATCCAATTCCAACTAGCATGCTTCCCAGAATTCCAACCAGTGGCCAAAGAAAAAACAACATTGGCAAGCCAATAAGAACGAATATCTTCAAAGCCAACCCAAGCTTCTTGGTCCTGTCACAGCAAGTATGAAGCATCAAATATATATGATAACATTTTGACACTAACATATAACATACTTTCACTTGTTAGACATGTGTAAGAAGGGTGTTAATCATACTTCGCCACACAATAGTATGTCCAGAAGAAATGTGCAGGCCACAGACCAATAATCACGGTCACGTTTCCAACAAAAACCAGAGTAGCTACAACTGGTCCAATGACTGCAGCTGGAATAAATAGCAAAAGAAGAAATCATTTACAGAGCAGTGCAGACAAATTCAAAACACAGATCCCCCATCAATCAAACCAAAATAAGCAACTTATTCCTAGGAAGTTATGCTAACATGAGTAGCAACAATCTGTAAGGTATCAGCATTCCAGATTTGAAGTCATTAAAATATGCAGCCAAGCAGCTAACTATAGTCATTAAACACAGATCAAAACAAGTGATCTAATCATCTAGATAACCAAGAATTTTTTTTTAAAAAAGTATATCATTAAGTGCATTTTACATGAGTTAAATGTGCACAATGTCAGTGAAAAGCAGTAGACAGTGAAGAGCAGTAGACAGTAAAAAGCAGTAGACATTTCGCCTGATGAAAATAAAGGTAAATCATTCCCCATGATAGAATGAGATGAAGATTGCTGTACTCCCAGACCAAAACAAAATCTACAAGAAAAATCTGATTACAGAATATCAGGAATACCTTTAATGACGCCAAGGGCCAGGAGAAGGAAGAAGAAAGGAAGGAAGGAGATGAAGCTCCATAGCTTGGCAACAAAACCGGTGGGCACATCCATGGCGAGGGACCCCTCCCTTTTGTTGATTAAGAGGGAAGAAAGAAGCAGCAGGACAGCGTGGGGGCAACGGAGAGGGCATTTGGGGAGGAGAAACCCCAGCGAGATGGGGGAGAAAGAAGAAGAGAGAGAAAGGGGGCAGGAGAAAACGAGGAGAGAGAAAGGGAAAGCGGAAGAGAGCATGTGCTACGAGGCAGCACACGGTCGGGCACTTGTACGCGCGTCGGCCTCCGGCGGGTTCTTGCAGGGCTTAAGCAGGAAGCGTCGATGATGAAGGAGAAGACGAAGTTACAGAAATACCCCCCCAAAAGCTGGCTCAGCAAACTGATTTACGGATAGGTCTCTATACTTTGAAGTGTTCACAGCTAGGTTCCAAATTCTATTTAGGCCCTATAATTAAAGGTCGAAGTAAAATATGTACTTCACTGAAAATGTATGCTATTATCATATGGGCATGAGAAAAAGATGAAAATGATACATTGATAAATCCTAATTATAAAATTAATGTTAGGATGTAATATTTACATATTTATAAAATTACAAAATGATATATTAGTAAACTTGAAAATGATATATACGATATTTGCATATTTATGTTAGAATGTGAAATATATATGAAATAAAATTATTTTTTATAAGTAAAATGTGAAATAAAATTATTTTTTATAAGTAAAATGTGAAATAAAATTATTTTTATATTTGAATTTGTATTAAACTTAGACATAAGTTAAACTTAAAATTATTTAATATTAAATGTGGTGGCAAATTGGTCTTGAATTACATTATATATTTTTTCAAGTTCCAATTAAGTCAAACACTTGCTAAATAAAGCTAAAACTATTATTATTATTTTATTTATGAAATAATTATTATATCCAAATGACACAAAATAATTCATCTATATAAGTTATAGGCCAACTCTAACATGAGAATAGCATGTAATTGGATTAAGAGAGTTGATTTCTAAACGGATGTCTAAAGACCTATTTGGCGCGGGATTAAAATCAAGATCAAAATAGTATTAGTTTAAAAAAATAATAATAATAATAATAAATAAAAATATTTTTAATCATTCTCCACAAATTTTAATATAAAAAAATATTATTTTATTTCACATACTCAATAATTTATAATAAAAATATCAATTTTATTTTAACCAAAATGCTAAGAATCTAGTATTTTAGCCTAGAATGTGAAATAAAATTAATATTTTTATTAAAAATTATTGAATATATAAAATAAAATAATATTTTTTATATTAAAATTTATATAAAATAGTTAAAAAAATTTATTTATTATTAATAATAGAATGCTCTAAGGTTTAAGAAGATCCGGATCTTAGCCCAACGTTCCAAATCGTTTTTCATTTTGATGGTCACACATATAATTTTAATATGTATCTTCTGATCGACATATAGCTTATAACAATTCATGTG
Organism: Apostasia ramifera; assembly: GCA_019297695.1. Classification (NCBI taxonomy): domain Eukaryota; kingdom Viridiplantae; phylum Streptophyta; class Magnoliopsida; order Asparagales; family Orchidaceae; genus Apostasia; species Apostasia ramifera. The sequence goes on along the minus strand of JAEMOT010004241.1, from coordinate 170,223 downwards.
CAAGGGAAAGAACTGGCTTCTGGTTCTATCCAAGGTTTTCAGAACCGGACCGAAGATCGAACCGGTCAATCGACCGGTTCATAATTTTATCAGTTCAATTGAATGACTTAATAATTACATCATAATTAAATATAAATTTTCTAAATGTGAGATTAATTTTTAAAATATAATAAAAAAATATTTTGAAAAAAATAATACAACTAATTTAAAAAATTTACTACTACAAAAAATATATAAAAAATTAAAAATTACAAAACAAAACGAATATAATTACTTTTCTTGTTAATTTATCATTCAAAATATTTTGTCTCTTTTATAACAATTCGAAATAAATTCATCATAAAAAAATAATAAATTAACTAAACATCCATTATATAAAATAATTATTATTCAAAATATAACATCAATATTAAAATATTAATGCCCAAATATTAATGTATAAAAATAAAATAAGAAGCTCAAATAATAATTCCGGTTTGTCCGGTTTGACGGTTGGACCAGTTTTTACCGGTTCAAGCCGGATTTTACCGGTCCAACCCGGTTTTTACTTAATTTCGGTTCTAATATTGAACCAGACCGGACGCCGGTTCCCGGTTGAACCGGTCGAACCGGCCGGTCCGGTCCGGTTCTAAAAACCCTGGTTCTATCTTATTGTTTTGTCTTTGTCTAGCAGATCTTGCTGAAAGTGAAAGGGTTAACTAGAGAGAGATTGAGAGGACCCCCAACACATAAATAGATCACTTTCTGCTCTTGGTAAAGTTATCACTGCACTTACCATCAAAAAAAAAAAAAAGGTTATCTCTGCACTGACCCAAAAGAATTCCCCACATCCCATATAGGAACAGCAAACTCACCCAAGTACTACAAGATGTTTCAGGTGGGCACTTGAATTATTGGCTTCTTTTAAAGTTTCTATAAAGATATAACAGTGTTACTAAATTTGATACAATCTAAATGATAATGTTATATAGATGTTCTCTGTTATCTATAAATTATTATTTGTTTGATTTAATGCCATTCTATTACAAGAAAACAATACTATTAACTCAGTTTTGTTATCCCCCAAGTTCCTCTCCTTTAGAAAATCAATCTATGTTCACCTCTCCATTACCATAACTAGAATGACATGTAGATACTAATAAATTTTGTAATTATTTTCAATGATATCTAAATATGCCACGAAACCAAACAATCAATTTCTCTAAACATGTCAAAACATCACAATAACATCGAATGCCACTACAACTTCAATGACGATGATAAATTACCTCACAACCTAACTGAAATACTTATTGGAGATACCATGGTTCTCCCCTTGTAGATGGTCAAGCAGAATCTTTGATGCTCAACATAGATATCCAGAAATTGATGCTTTTGGTGAAATAAGCACAGTTGAGTCTGCAGAGCGTGTTGCTTCAATTGAACTTGGAGCTGCTTGTATAAACAAGGAAACAGGCAAACTTAAAGAACTGAAAGAAGAGGTACTTCTCTTTTCCTTACCAATCTTCAGCAATCATGAACACTATTTCAGTAGAAAAGTAATATGTATGTTTCCAGATTAAGAATCGAATATAAATAAATGAAGCATAGAAATCGAAAGAGTATACAAGTATGTTTTGGAGAAGATGCACAATCATACAAAAGCACACCTACGCTTCTGCAGAGCCTTTTTTTTGGCATGAACTGGAATCATGAAGATTCCCCACAAAGATTGAGTGATTCAAGAGATTTTGAGGTATACTATCATGTCGTTGCAAGTTTGAATAAAAATAAATGTTGCTCCATATGTTTAGATTACAGTCCTTTGAATTCCATGATTTTGCAGATTGAAAGATTCATTTTTGAAGCTTAATGCTCAATTAAACTAGTTGCTTTTCCTCAGTTTAAATATTCTTTGACTACTTGAATCATTGCATGCTTTCCACAATAATTTAAGGTTAGGCTAATTGATATATTATGAACTCTCTAAATGATCATAATACATTGGTACCACATCATCTTTTTTCTGTTTAACATATAGAAAAAAATAGTAACTTCTAATAGCAAGTAGCATCCTTTTCCTACTGAGTATATAATTGGGCACTTGCAGATAAGCAATAGCTCATCTAGAAAGCAAAGAAAGCCTCGTTTCTGCATGCCATTTCTAAACAAGGATTTAAAAGGCAAGAAAATTGAAACAAGCACACCTCTTTCTGCTGGACAGAGCTGAAAGATAGGGTCCACTTCTCCAATATGAAGGCCAATATTGACTGATCGTTCTTATATAATCAAGAGCAAGCCAAGCATCCAAACATCCTGCGGAAAATGATGGAACTGCCATCCATTACCAGATCTTCTGCCTCAACATCAACATATTCAACCAATGAGATTCCAAGACAGATTTGTACAAGATCATGGCTTTTCAAGGACAATTTTACTTGATAATGAAGATCAGCCCAGGCAGAATCTCATCATCAGGAAAAAATAGGTTGGAGAACAAGATTAATTATCCGCAAGAGCCCCAAAAATCAGATTCAGATACTAATGGTTTGGCTGAGGACATTGATTTTTCCAAAGCAGAAAATATCTGCAATAATGCAGACGAGTCCCTTCTTCATAGAAGTGGAAAGGTGAAGAGGTTTCAACCCCAGGTGACTAATCTCCCAGAACATTAAATCAAGGTATGAAAGACATTGAATGTAAATTCTGGTTTTCCTGTTAAATTGAATGCTATTTCTTTACTGAAAACATGATTTTTAATATTTTTCAGATCAAACAATTGTCAAGAGTAGGAGCCATTTTCCAGAAAGAAACATGAGAGTAAGTCCCCTAACAAGATGGCTAACAACAGGAAACGGGGAAATGACATTACAGAATCTGAAAAAATGTAGAATACCTTTGTCTTGCAGAAAGCTAATGTCAGTCCGATATTTTTAAGCTGTAAATTAGTTGAATCTGAGAACATAGATGCCCATGATCCTATCGTTACTTGATCATTAATGAATAGATGGGATCTTAATTTGCATACTCATCATCATCGTATGCACCAATTTGTCCCCAATTATGTTTTTAGACCAAGATCTGGCACCTAATTATTATCTATTCATCTGAATTCAAGTCAAAACTTAATTCACAACTACAAATATCAATCAAATTAAACCAAACTGAGCATACTCATCAGTCAACTCTAAAATATGAAATATATACTGAATTATAACTACAATAAACATGTGTATGCTCCAACAAGTTAGACAAAATGTGTCAATAATACATTATAAATGTACAAGATTATTTATCATCAACAATGAAGTTTGAGAAAAGAGCAATTCTTTCCAACTACTGACAATACTACAGTGAAAAATAAGCATATAAATTGACAGATCTTCATGCTTGCTGAAGGCCAAAATCAAGACAAGACAATCTCACCAACCTCTCAATCGCCAACCTACAATAGTGCAAAAATAATTATATCATGAAAAGATTGGGGAAGACCATATTTGCATAGAAGAATTTAATTTCACAAATGTTATGCAAACACAGATTCAGTAAGGGTGGCCTAGCGAAAGCTAACCAAAGAAACTATATATATATATATATATATTTTATAATCTGTTCTTTAATGTTTTACACAATTGGCAAAAGCTAACAGAAACCATATTTTTTTAATAAATTTTTCTTAAATGTTTTACACAATTATCAATTGATTTTGAAGTTTATTGAAAGAGTTTTCAGTTTATTCAAATAAACATAATTACATAGTTCATATGTCACTACAAATGATCTGTCAGTTTATCTTCTGTCCTGAGCTGTATAAAATCAGAACTGCAGTTATAAAAAAACCAAACAAAACATGATCATTATGCTCAAGCCAATATCTTCATAGCGAGTTAGACATTTCCAGAATGCCAATGATGCCCTTGATGCATGCAACGATGTAATCTCCAATTGTGGTATAAAATTAAGCTTCGTCTCCTATAGGATAGAATATGAAATCATATTATCATTCCATATTTTCTTGCATATATATCATCATAAAACTATTGGAATAACAAACAAATGTTCTATTAGGGAATTATCACCAATTAAACAGATTTTCCATTCCATATAAAATTCAAAGTGCAAATGTGATAAAAGAGACCAATAATCCTTCAAGTTCAACCATGATTCATTGAGGCTTCAGTTCCAAAAGAAATCTCACTATGAAACTCCTTCCTGGTTGGTTTTCAACCATATTGAATGAGGTCAACCTATTCTGCTACTTTGTGAAGGAAACGATGCACCTTGATGTCTCCACAACCCTTGATACATATGCAACAAATGATGAAGCACAAACCTGATTACAAAGCCATTTCAGCTTGCAGTGCTGCAAGTTCATCTTCTTCAGCAGTATTTTTTTGTGCAGTAGGGCGGGCTGGTTGTCTACCAACCGGAACACTCTGCACCGGGATAGCAGGAGCTGTTGTAGCTGGTCTAAGAAGCTCTGCCTCTAACTCTGCTCCTTCCAATTCCTCAAGTTCAGCTTCTAGTTCATCCTGCAATGCAAATATGCATTTCCAGTGCAATAAACTCAAATTTATAATTTTAGTTAAAAAAAAACCATATGGGCCATCACCTCATCGAAATCAGCTGCGGCACCAATAGGAGCAGATAGTGCATCCTGAATCTGCTTCATATTCTCAGTCTGCTCATTGATTTCATCCATAGTCTTGTCAACATCATCAATGTTACTGAAAAAGTTCAGAAAAGTAAAATCAATTCAAACTGCAGAATTTCATTCAAAAATGTGCATGAACAAAAAAAGAAAAAATCTACAACTGTGTTCCCCACGCGCTTGGAGTCTGGCTGAAACTACACAAAACTAACGTCTGACCCGGGTAAAAAACCATTACTAAGTCCATTCAGAATGGGGTAATCATCCCTGTCTCAATCAGAACATAGTAACAATAGCATAATGAGAGAACCCAGGAAAGATCCTATGCTGGTTGCAAAACTAATATCCATGAGATATTTTCAATAAGATGATGACTAGAGGAAGAAAAATAAGGAGCGTGTTCAGGTAAAAGCAACACAGGGATGGTTTACCATACTCCTGTGAGATAGTCTAGAAATACTGCTTACGTTGCTTTTTGCATGGCCTTCATTGCTGATGCTCCAGTTCTCAAAGCATCAACAGTTTCTGTTGTAGCTTTTGCACCTTCCAGCATTATTATCTAATTACCAAGAGAATTAAGATCTGATGGCGAAGAATAAGGTAAGGAGAAGTAAGAAACAATTTGCAGCAGAAATCTATACCTGGTCATGAATTCTTAGTTGAAAATTTCCAAGTTGCTCAACTTGCTGCTCATAAAGCCTCTTCCTTTTCAAACATTGTATAGCGGCTATTACGAACACAAAAAAAATGCAAACATGAAAATTAGATACAATTTTATCCCGTGGAACCATTCAAATTTCATCTACTTCTTCAGAAGTTCATAAAACTTGGGTGTCCTTTCACAAATTACTAATGCTCTTATTGACACATAAGTAGGGATGCTTATTAAATTGGTGCCTACCAATTTAGATCTAGTCGGGATTGGTTCCCATTGGTTCCCATGTGGTTCGAACAGGAACGACTCGAAACAGGAGCGGTTTTGGTGAGTTGAAACAGGCTCATTTTTTGTGTGTGTAGGCATGATGCACCACTAGCTAAGAAGACGTCTAATAATTTCAACAAACTTGGAGTAGCAATGGACATGCGAAAGTGCTTGGGCAAAAGCAACGAAGTTGCAATAGAACAATTTAAAAAAAAAAAGGTCCATCACATCTAAACAAGCTGTAATTCTATCCGCATCCTGAACCATAAATCAATGATGACATGCGTCATCTATCATGGTGGAAAAATTACAGCAAGTAATTTTCCGTGATGTCCACAATGGCAAGAGACGTATAAGCTTTACAAGCTTCTACGTTTGCTTCAAAATCAGCTTTCTTTATTATAGGAAAAATTACTGGAGATTATCGAAGCTCTTTATAGCTTGCAACCTTGTGAATGCTTACTTATTTGAGAGATTGAATTACAACAGAATTAAGAAACCAACAATATACTTTTATGAACGAATTTAAGGACAATGGCTCGGGGGATAAATATGAAATAGCCAAAAGAATTTTATGTAACTTTAATAAGTGGAGTGTTATTGTAAACATCTTTCGTTAAATAAGTTTCATATTTTTTAATATTATGAGATTTTCTATTATTTACTTTTGTTTGAAATTTACTTTTATTGTTACCTTTACTCGTATGCATATTTTCAATATTTTTGAAAATATAATAATCATATTAATTATTATTATTATTATTATTATAATATATTAAAATTAATAAATAAAAAATATGAACCAGTTCGAACCTGAAACAGTCTAGAACTGGTTAGAACGGTGCCATAAGAAACAAACTAGTTCCAGACCTGGGTCCAAAAACAGTTCAAACTGATATTAATGAGTCTGGTTCCAAATGGACTCAGTTCTGCCCGAACCAGACCGGATCAAGCCAACAAGAATGTTGGCCAAAAAGTGAATGACACATAAGGTGGACTTAGTTGGGGTGCCTATAGCTGTTTGAATAACTACAAAAGTTGGAAAGCCATTAATTCAAGAGATGGACTGTGCTGTTTGGATAGCTATTGAAGTTGGAAAACCATTAGTTTTTAAGTGATTAGAGGAAGGATGTTTTCCCAACATCAGACCAATCTGCTCTTAAGTCACTACCTTCTTATTTAATTCAATCTCTTCATAAGATTTCAAGCAAGTTCTGCAAACTACACAGAAACTGCAACCTGTGCATGATGTCTCACTTCAACAACAAATCTTGAAAGCAGTCACTTCTCTTCTAATGATCGCTTTGTGGTAAGAATCACTAACTTTTATTTTCATGGCTACATATGTGTACAAATATTGATTCCCCAAACGTTAACCATCTTAAACACAGTACCTCGTTTGTTCTTGGCTTTTGTGAATTCCTTAGCCTTTTCAACTTCAGCAGCAGCCTTCTTAAGAAGAACTTTTTCCTTTTTCTCTAGCATTTCAAGTGTCTAAGATGTTCCATGGAAATGTGTTAGAAAGCACTACAAGGAAGATACAATGCATATTCATTCCAACAAATTAACAAGTATATTCATACCTTTCAAAAAATTAATAAGCAATCAAGAAGCTTTGAATTATGTTGGTTATGATTCTCCTTCAAAAGAGTTAACCGTGTACACCTCTCTTTACTTTATCCAAGAGTTATAAAGGGCATGCAAGATTCAAAGTCTTCTACTATCAAGACATCAAATAGCCTTTTGCTTAATTCAAGTTCTAATTGAAGCATTTCAGTAAATGAATATAAATACTTTGGAAGATAAAGAACCAGTGAAGAATATAGTTTAAACATGAATAAAATTATATCAGAATGAATTTCCTCATAACCTCAGAAGTCCGATAACAAGAATTTCGTAGACTTCTATAGTCAACCAAAGCTTTGTGAAGAATGTTTCATAAAAGAAAATCAGCATTCCTTATTTTTATTTCAAAAAACCTGCCAAGAAAACACCTTAGTGATTTGTTATATCAATAGAGAGCAAAAGATGATAGCATCCACATGGACAGTCATAAAGAGAGGGAGGGTCAAGTCAATGGTCAGAGAAAGTCTCACCACAAGGGGCTGCCCAAAGCATCTTGCCAAACAGGCTACTCAAATAGCATTGCCAGACTGATGAGTTAAACCTGCAACCCAACCAGGCCCCTAACAGTCTTCTCTCACACCAAATCTTCCACACATCTCATGCCAGAAAAGATAACACAAGTATCAACAAAGATCTGAGGCCATCACCCAAATCACTAAAAAGCCGCATTCAGTTAGAAGGAAATCAATGCTAAAGGATAGCAACATGTAGGGACAAGACGGTCATTTTTCCCACTATTGTTCATCTATAAATGAGGGCAACAAATACTGGCAAAGGTCCTACAGTAACCGGTGTATTTCTTATCGAAAAAAATCCATCGAACACCAGCTGTACTAAGGTTGGTCCTAAAGTAACCCGTGACTACACAAAGGTGGGGGGGAGCAACCTAAATGTTTATCTGCTAGAAATCCTAACAAATTTCTCAGTTTCACCCTAGCCATCCTCGCAACTCTGGTTCGACGAGATTTAAGGCCACCGAAGTTCCATGATTATGACAGAAAGACAGATCCCATTCAAGATGTCAAACACTTTGAGAATGCACTAAGCATCTGGAAGCCGATTTTTGGCACCTACATGTGCAAGTTCTTCTTCATCACCTTGATGAAGCTAAGCCTAGATTGGCTTGATAACATCCCTTCAGGCTCCATCAACAACTTTGACTTGTTCACTCAGCAACTCAATGCAAGGTTTTCCACATTGAAACTTGAAAGCCATCACTCGAACTATCCACTAGTTGTGGCAAATTAAGCAAGGGCCTGACAAGTCATTGTGTGACAACAATGAACATTTTCGCAGATGAATGCAAACACGAAGGGCACTACCAACGATAGAACTGATTTGATTTATTCATCTTCTCCTTCTGCAACCGTTAACTTCAGTTGACAAAATCCTTCATAACTTTGTTTACACCACAGCAGTTGCGGCATCATCGCTTCAGAGAAAGAACTGATCTCTCAAATTAACTTATTCCATCCTAGGAATCACATTATTACCGAAAATAGAATGAACAGGTGCCCAAAACGGCCCATATTTCAATCCCCATGTAGGAAATAAACTCAACTACTGATCCATAACGTTATCCAGGACCATTAAAATAAAAAATCCACCAAGGAAGAACGCAGTTGATTGGAACTAAGAATAAGCCCATCAGAACTCTCCCAAATCATCAAAGATTGGAGCATAAATCCATGGCAATAAGATAAAGATGGCTAATAATCCCACCATACCTCGTTTAACTTTTCGATAGTCGCCAGAGCATTGCTTTGCTCCTTGGGCTTCCCAAAAAGACGATTAAACATGGCTGCCGGTTTCTATAGTCACCAAAGATTCCGACAGCAGATACGAGATCGGAATAATCTTATATCCGCACAACCGATCTCAAATCCCCGCCAAATCCGAATCTGAACAAGGCCAGAGATCGATCAATTCATCAATCAGTCAAAACCAAAAAAAATCAAAAAGATCACTAAAGAGTCGAGATTCACATACAAAAAGAGATTGGAGGATTGACGAGAGACGACGGAGAAGATCTCGAAGACGAACGTGACGGATCCGAAGTCTTCCAGCGGCCGGAAGCCCGCAGGGGGTACGACTGCAACGAATGCTGCTCCTTTTTCCACCCTTTTCATTTGGGTAAATTACTTACAGGTCACTATGTTTAGAATTATTTTAACGAATTTTTATAACAACAATAATAAACTATTCTTTTATCGAATTAGATAAGTTCGGCTTCTTAAACTTTTTTTTTTTACTAAACTATATTAAATAATAATTTTTTATTTGTTTTCATATTTTTTTAATTTTTATTTTTTTATACTGTCAAAATCTAATAATTTAATTTTTTTTATTAGAATTTTTATTAGCTTACAATTTATATATCCAAATCATTTAAGTTATCTTTTTTTTAATTTATCCTCAATTAAGGCTATCATAACTTTCTCGTGAATATCTTTATTTCTCATCTTATCCTTTCGCAAATACTTGTTCATCCATTTCAGCACTCTCATTTCTGTGATAGTTATCTTATTTATATATTTCTGCTTTGTAGGCTAATATTCAGCACCATATAGTACCATTAACTTTATAATTGTTCTATAACATTTACCTTTTAAGTTTGAGTAAAATTTTTTATCACACAATATCCTAGATGTATTTCTCAATTTTATTTATCCTTCTCAGTTCTGTTAATAACATTACTATTTATTTCACTATTATTTTATATTATTAATTCAAGATATCTCGATTCTGCTAATAATATTACTTTTTTTGATGCATTAGACGGTCAATAGCCAGCACAAAATTTGTCAAACAAACATGACATTAATCTTCCAATAATTTTAATGAGATCTATATTTTTTTTTAAATATAAATAATATATTTAGTCATTTATTATAATTATTTATTAATTATATAAAATTATATGTTAATTATAATTATAATATTTATTAGGTGATCTTATATTTTAAATCCTACCGGAAGCAGTTTTTTAGAAAAATTTAATTCTTAGAAGTTAAGGCTCGAACTAGCTTGAAGTTAAATTGAGTTAACTTGAATTTAAATCAAATTTAGATAAATTAAACTTATGTCATAATTGTATATATAAAATATCTTAAATATACTTAAAAAAAAGATATATATATTTATTTATTTATTTAAAAATGTATCAAGTTAAGTGATGATTAAATTTATTTTATTTTGAGCATTTATTGAAAAATTGAGTTAATCTTGAACCGAGTAAAATGTAACTAAACAAAATTTTCCATCTATGGAAATTAAACTTAAATTCATTTAATCCCCCTTAACCTATTATCAACAATATGAATATGTCTCCTAAAAAAAAAAGGATAATTACCTATATGTCACACCATTTAATTTTATTTATGCTTTACCCATTCATTTTTAGTTAATTATGCTATACACACTAAAAACATTATAAAATCTTACATACACACACTTGAGTTAAAACTTAATCAAAATCTATTTGAAAAAAAATATTCTGTTAGTAAATCATTAAAATTATATTTTTATCCTTAATGATATATATTTTTCTCTTCTTCAATACCACACTAAAGCGCTGATTTGTCCTAAAATCAATTCACGTCGCGGATATCTCCTTCCTTTGCTGCCACCTAAACATTAAGGATTTAGGATTTTTTTCACTCAAAATATATTTAAATATTCTTAAAATAATATGATGAACGACTCAGATTTTTTGTAATCTAACTATAATTAGGTTATTGAAAAATTATAATTACTCATAATAATAGAAATAAATTAAAATGTGTGTATGAAAGATTTTATAATGTTTTGAGTATGCATAGTATAATTAACTAAGAATGGATGGGTAAGACATAAATAAAACTAAATGGTGTGGCATGTAGATAATTATTAAAAAAATAATAATAATATGAATATGCGCTATAAAATAATAAAAAAATATGTGAATATGAGAACCAAATTTAATATTTACAAATTTGACAAACAGGGTGGACATGATTTAATCAACCCGCTTCAAATAATCCAAAAAGTGCATAAGTTTAAAATGAGGTTAAAACATATTAAATTTTATAATAAGTAGAAAATAAACCACTTTTACAGATTTTAATCAACTAATATTCTTGCATGACATTCCGATTAAAATTTGTATTCTAATATTAAAAATGTCTTTTCTAGAAAAAAAAGTGATTTAAATATAAAAAAAAATTAGGAAAAACGGTCAAAACCTAAATAGTGGACTTAGCCTAACTAATAGGCTAAATTAACATTGCTTATAGCAATTTAGTTCTAAATCATAATGATAATATGCGAAAAGCGGTGTTTAATTTATTATTATTTTAATATTATATCATCTAATTTTAATATAAGAGCATATAATACCACTTTTTAATTAATAATTCCGTAATTTTATAAAATATTATTGGGATAATTACACACAGGTCTCTGAGTTTAAGGCTTATTATCATACAGATCTATATTTTTAAATATATAACATCAGTCCCTAATTTTTAAAAAATTATCATCTTTTTTATTTTTTTATTATTATTTTTTTTTTAAAATTACCATTATACCCTTATCTTTCTCTCTCCACCCGATCCGACGGTTGCGACACAGATAGTGGCAGTGCGCAGTCACCGCGCCACCCCACGCGGCCTCCGGCGGCTTCGCG
>JAEMOT010004241.1:133285-158355 GCA_019297695.1 Apostasia ramifera | reverse complement strand
CAGGGGCTTCGTGCGGCCGCGCGCAGTTGCCGCTACCGGATCGGGTGGAGAGAAAGATAAGGGTATAATGGTAATTTTAAAATTTTTGTAATAATAAATAAATTAAAAAAACTCATGTGATAATTTTTTAAAAACTAGGGACCCTGATGTTAATTTAAAAAACGTGAACCTATATGATAATAAGCCTTAGACTCAAAGACCTGAGTGTAATTATCTCAAAATTATTTATAAGTATTCTTAAATTAAATAATTATTTTTTAAAATACATGACACTAATAACATATCTCAAAACAACTGCAATCAAAATGTAAAAAATTTTATCTCAAAAGAAGCACTTATAATTTAAAATCACATTATATAATTAAACAGTTCAAAAAATTCCTTTATTTTGATATGAGAATTAATTCCAATATAAACCAACCAAATGTTGCTCATTATATCAATAATGTGCAACTTCTCAAAACATCACTTAATAATCATTTCTCATCGTCTTTCAGTTATAGATTGACACAGATCCACTGACTTCTGCTAGGATCATTCTCATCCTCAAACCACATCAAAACACATTTTAAAAACAATATTAATTTTTCATATTTATTTTATACCTCATATAAATTTTAATATTAAAAATAATTTTATTTTATTAACAAAATTAATTTTATTTTATATTTAACACAAATTTTAATATTAAAATAATTTACTTCCCATCAGTGATACACAATTAAAATAAAACGAACTATTAAAACTTATTTAATTTTAGGACCATTTTGGTCCTGCCAAGGCTAAAATATTTTAACTTTATTTTATATTCTTAATAAATAAAATATTTTAATTTAAAATATAAATAAAATTAATAATTTTATTAAAAATAATTAAATTTGTGAAATAAGTTAATTTTTTTATATTAAAATTTATATAAAATATAATAAAAAAATATTATTATTAATTTTTAAATCTAATATCATTTTGGTTTTAGGCTGGACCAAAATAGCCCCTTTACCAAACAAGCCCTTTAGTTTGATAATTTTTATTCTAGGAACCCAAATGAAATGTTTAATAAAAACATAAATCAACTTATAATAATCATCAAACCTCAAGGACCTAGAAGCAATTGGCCCTAAATATTAACATAACAAGTCAAACTATCTTGATACAATGAGTTTTCAGGTAAGGCAATGGAACAGTTAGGTCACTTCACTTCTCATCATCCTTCAATAAAGAAAGTATAAGCCAAATGGATGTACAGAGAAGTTGGAATGCCTTCATAAAAGATCTCATGTTAGAGAAAAACTTGGTCCAACTGCTTCAAAAGATTAATGGAGATACAAGAGAATACTCAGATCACATAATCAGAGGCTTATAATTATTTCTCAAACTCGAAGTAATCGCTCTAGTTCGAAATTCGGGGAATCAATCCTGTTTCGCAGGTTGAAACTTGAAAATGACTTGACACGTAAAGAATCAACCAATATCCGATCTGATATTTTTTTGAGTCAAGTTCTCCGACGCAAATCTGCCCTGATCATGTCACCAAAGCTGACAGTGATTATATAGATCAGAAACGAATTTAGTATTAAATCCTAGCAGTAAGCACCAATTTAATCATGATCTACAACGTACATAATTTAAAAACTTTAGTTACTACATAGCCCATCTCACAAGGCCAAACCTAACCAGAAATTTTACCTGAAACTTAAGCAGGTTAACCAGAACCCGAAAATCATGGATGGGTCGACACTGGTTGGAGTATGCTTAAGCCAAAAAAATTTAAGGCTAATTATCAAACCAGCTTCAATTCAAACTCGAAAACCAAGGCTTCGAATCAAAGACGGCATTCTCAAAACCCACTCAATACTAGGCTAACCTCATACAGGTGATCCACAGCTATCCGAGATTCAAAAATGCAACATCAAGCTTGCAACACACCAAACTACTTGTCGTAAAAATAAGAGTTGCAAGTTTTCATGGCGAGAAACGTAAGGAAAACGATATATTTAGAAGTTTTCAGAAGTAACTTACAAGGGAGGGAACAGCCTCTCAGTCAAATGCCGCCTGTTTAACTTTGAACTTGGTAATAATAGCTAGAGCATCATCGAGATGGCCCCCAATCTTAATTGTTTTCTCCTGCAAGACATCACAAGCTTTGCAGTTGCTTAATCAAGAAAATTTGTGAGCTGAAATCATTTAGCCATTTAGGAGAACACTGTTAAAAAAAAGAGAGAATTTAAACTCAGTTTAAACATTTGTGGATAAAATACAAAAATTTATACTAGATTATGAATAATTAACTAATGTAACATCAAATTTACAAGAAGCTTAAAAGATTCACGTGAATATGCAATGATATATATTTGCATACATTCAAAACACATAAATATTATAGTTCCAACATAATGCTTAAATGTCATTAGCACATTTGATTTAGTTATGTTTTTTTGTGTCATTTGAATAATGGTGTAATTCGCATAAATAAATTTAATATGCAACATACACACTCAACTACAGAAACATAACTGTCACTGTGGCGTGAACAAATGAAGCGTGAATGTAATATTTTAAAAGCGTAAACTACAATTCCATGATTTGAATGATTATTCTATCTATTACTTTTTGGTTAGATAAAGATTAATCTATTTATTATAAATATATTAAAGATAGTACCCATAAGAAGGTTAAATTTACCCTAACCCATTTTACTCTTCAAATTTTTCAATATTACTGCTATGGTTGTCTGTTTTTCCGATTTTGCCCTTTATATTTTCTTTAATTATGGGTGTAGCTGTTAAAATAGATTAAAAAAGTAAAAAAGAAGGATTAAAACATAAATTACACTCAGCTTTTAGAAAGAGGACTGGTGCAAGAGAGAAAAAGAAAAGGAGAGAGAGCGTCTATCCTTTGGAGAGAAAAATAGTGGGCACGAAAAAGAAGAGCGAGAATAGGAGACAGAGAGAGAAAAGAGTGGGAGAGAGAAAAAGGAATGAGAGAGAATAATTATATTTTATTATTTTTATTATTTATTTTATTATTCTAATTATATAATTGTATTTTATAAATAATTCAGTATAAATTTAGTATTTTTAATTTTCTCTTTCTCTATATTGATAATATATAAAAATCTTACTTCCAAATATATGTAAGTGTTTATGTTGTAGAAAGTTAAGATAATAAGCCCTCAACATGCTGATGAAATTTGATATTTTTAATTTTACTTTTAATCAATTTTTTAATTTTTAGAATCAATTTTTTTTTTTTTACTCATTTCAAATAAAGAATTCATATCATGATAGAATGAGAAATGAGTATATCCGAAAGAAAGTTGGTGTTGCACCAATTGAGGATAAACTTAGAGAAAGTCGACTTAGATAGTTTGGACACCTAAATTGTAGGCCGATTGAAGCTCCAGTTAGAAAAATTGAGTTATTGGATTTTGCTCATGCACAAGGAGTAAGAGGGAGACCAAAGAAGACATGACAAGAAACTATAAGGAGTGATCTTAGTTACTTAGACTTAGATAAGAATTTGGTAACTGATAGAGCGCAATGGAAACAAAGAATTCATATAGCCGACCCCACCTAGTGGGATTAAGGCTTGGTTGTTGTTGTTGTTAACTCATTTCAAATAATTTTGCTCTTAATCAAATTATTAAAATTTAAATACAAAATTAAAGTACAAATAAATTTTAATATTATATTTCTATATTAAATTATATATTTAAATATATAAATTAAAATCTAATTATTACAATACAAATAAATATATGTAAATTTATGTTTATTAAAATTTAAATTTGTGCAGTAACTAGACAAGCAATTGCTAGTATCTAAATAAGTTTACTGTACCTTTAAAGATGGTATGAGAGCATAAGCCTCCTCAGATGTCTCTGGACCAGCATTTCCTATCATACAAATCTACACCAAGAGCAAAACAAATTTAAAGAACTGATGATTTACAAACCAACGTGAGTTTTTTTTATCTGACCTCCTCATCAGTCACTCCATGCTCTTTCAGATTTCTAACACACTGAGTTAAGGAGAATCATCTGACATATCTTCGCAAGTAAATGAATACGATGCACAAAAATGTTGCAACACAATCAAAAACAGATGACAACCAAATGAAGGATACTCCAAGGCTTGTTTGACAAATTTTAAATCAGTGTATTGGGTGCCAGCTTTTGAGTACTGCATGGCATTACCAAATGACCTAAGGGAAAAATGCAAAAACAAGCAGTAAGAGAATAGAAGGGCAGGTTTAAAACTTTAAAAGTGCAATTCATGGCAAAGATAAAAACAGTGAATTTCGTTACACGGGCGTTTTGATCTTTGGATCCTTTAAGGAGTCCAACTGTGCCTGAATCCTTTGTAAAGTAATTGCTGCTTCACAATCCATGAGCAATTTAGCACCCACGGGAAGTTCTGTATGGAACCACAAACAATAGATATGAAGGTAAGATGACTGTAATTTCCCATTCTAGTCTCTGATCAAACATTGAGTTCATCCAAACAGCATGGCCCGGATTGCTTGAGAAAGAGGCATAAGGCTTTGGCCAAGAGTACAATTGTTAAATCTCAGGTTACTAACTAACCTAAAAGCTTAAACTTCAAAGTTATGGTCCAGGAATATTTTCAAATCTCTTGCAACAACAAACAACCATCAGCCACCACCGACGGCAAGAGAGGTTATTAAGAACATATAGCTTAAACAAAATTTCATTAAAAATGAATCTCTCTCGTTGACAAAGTAACACTAATGCAAAAGGTAGTTTATCTTCCATTCCTCTAAAACCTTCTAGGAAAGAAGGAATTTAAGGTCGAGAAGATAGGGTATTGGGAGAAAAACCACAATGAAAACAATAACCAAAATGAAGGACATGTTTTAGAAAGAAAAACATCATAGTAATTAAGCTTTAAATAGCCAGTAGTCCATTCCCTCAAAATGAATAACAAGAAAATGCCATTTAATCTGCGTCTTTTTGAGATGTGATTCACACGTTGAGAATCCAAACTAAATATTGTCCTGAAAACAAATTAATATATTAGTAGGATTAATTCAGATATTCATCGTAAAGTATTAAAGTCTCTCTTTACCATAAAAAAAAAGTCTCTTTTGCTAGATTTCTGAGATCTACAAACCTTATTCATAAGCCAGGACATAAGCACTATAAACAAGGATAAAGTGGTACAATAAATCTCAAAAGTTAGTACCTAAAGTACCTAGACTACAACTACATGTGCATGTTTACAAATAATGTCCGACAACAAAAGGTAGTTGGATCATGTTTTAAAAAAAAATTAAGAGTGAATCCAAATACAACAACAACAACAACCACCAAGCCTTAATCCCACTAGGTGGGGTCGGCTACATGAATCCTTTATTTCCATTGCGCTCTATCAGTTACCAAATTCTTATCTAAGTTTAAGTAACTAAGATCACTCCTTATAGTTTCTTGTCATGTCTTCTTTGGTCTCCCTCTTCCTCTTCGTACATGGGCAAAATCCAATAACTCAATTTTTCTAACTGGAGCTTCAATCGGCCTACGATTTAGATGTCCAAACCATCTAAGCCGACTTTCTCTAAGTTTATCCTCAATTGGTGCAACACCAACTTTCTTTCGGATATACTCATTTCTCATTCTATCCTTTCGTGTATATCCACACATCCATCTTAACATCCTCATTTCTGCAACATTTATTTAAGAGTGAATCCAAATAGGTAAAATAAATCTCAAAAGTATCAAAAGCACCTAGACTATACAATTACCAGGTGGCACTTCATAAATAAAAGTGAATCCAAACAGGTATTTAAGTTGCCAACTCAGCAAGGCCAATCTACTCCCATGCATGGATTAGTTTACAAGTGAAGTTCAAAGCAAGCAGACCTATATGCAAAAGACTTTGTTGATTCACAGTAGGGTAAATAACGACAACAAAACTGATCCAAAATTTCATTGATTTTTTGCTACAAACATCAGATGAGAAACTCAATTTGAAAAATAAAAGTAGAATCACTGATTCAAGAAGAAAGAGTATGCAAAAGTTCCAGTTTGCAGTAGAAATTAAATCAAACAAGATCTTGCTTAATTTAGGTACAATAAACAATATGCGGAAGCCAGCTACAGCAACTGAAAAAAACAAACGCCTGAAGGGCCAAAGAATTATGAAAAATGTGGTTAAGCATAAGCCATCCAGAATAAAACCCTGAAGATGTAGGTAGCACAAAACAAACAAAAATATCTTGATTGTTTTAAGCTGTGGAGCAACAGAATTATAATGTATTCACCAGTTTGTTTTATTGGAACTTAGCACAGGGAGAGTCTAAATACTTGAATTTGCATTATTTTTGTGAATTGTAGCAATAACTGTTAGTTCGCTTTTCAAATTAAATGCATTATCACCTAAATTATACATTATTTTTTTCTAGACGTTAGCATGAGCCCTGAAAATATCATCACTCACCAAGTTCTACTGTCAGTTCCTTGTCTGCAACAGAAGTCTTAGCAGGTTTGGCTTGTGGAAGGTTTCCCTTGCCACCACCCTTTCCTGTACCTTTCCCACCTTTGCTCCATCCTTCTGAACATATAGCATAAGAACTACATCAGCAGGGAACCTCTTTCAAGATTTTAAACAACAGCAAATTCAAAAATACTGGTTGAAGTTTTAGATGTGGAAAAGAAGTATCAGATAGGGTAAAAAATGTAAACCTTTATCAAAGGGCGTCTCAGATGAAGCTTTACCACTTTTCAGACCTGAAGAAGGTGTCTTAGCAGATTTTAGGTCAGAAAAACCTTTGCCATTTACCTTTGCTGGACTAGGACTTTTGTCATCCAGAAAACCTACAAGGATAAATCATAACCTATTAGGCTCAGCTATCCACTGTGCATAAAATACCAAATTTTACAGATTAGTTGGCCTTTTCATTACTAGCATAAGTCACAACAAGAGATAAATCATTTAAATTTATAATGCATGGGAAGGACTAAACACCATACAATTAAGATATCAATGACTCATTGGCATCAGCAAAGACCTTGTGGTCGCATACATTATACTTTCAAATGTTTTATCCAAAGTCACTATAGACTGCTAAATGGAACTTTTTCCAAATAAAAACAAGAGCCACGTATAAGAAAAAACACTAACCTTCATATTCAGAATCTGATGAATCTATATCAATTTGATTTGGCTTCTTCAATGAAACATCATCCTTCTTGCTTTGGCTTCCTGTAGCCAGGCAAAAAGGAAGTTAATAAAAAACCTAAAGCAAGTTGATATTGTTGCTTAAAATACAAACTCATATGCAACAACAAAACAAACTTAAATCAAGGCACACGACCGGCCTCTATATAAATCAAATGAGATATAACAGATCGCTATGATAAACAACTGTCAAAAAATCACTAGAAGAAACATCAAGACAGGCACAATATCTCAATTTTAAAAATGAACTGTTAGAAACCCTTTTGAAGACATACACCAATTCAGATTAGAATGATCATAATTATACTTTTGCATTCTTCAAATTATACTTTTGTATTTAAAGTTGTCATTATCTATGATTTCAAAATCTTATATGAAAAAAGTAAGAGACAAATATAACAAAACTCAAAACACTAAAATATTATATTTCTATATTCAAGATTGTCACTATAACATCTTATATGAAGAAAGTGACAAACAAATATAGCAAAACCCAAAATGCTAAAATTTTAAGGCATATCATCAATCACAAATTTTCATTCAAACATACAACATAGTATGAAATGACTTTAACAGAGAAACGTGAACTAGCAACACATTTGATATAACTACTATCCATTCAAATTCAAAGAAAGGAAAACAAGCAGGAAAAACAAAACGAATAGTTAATACTGGTGGACATTGCATTCAAGGATTGGTTGGGGAAACTTCGCTATGATCTCCGCTGCCAAAGGACATATGTTCCTAGGATTTGCGGGGTACAGAAGCAGCAGCTCTATCAAACCACATGAGTAGTCCACATCATCATACAAAATGTGGGAGAATGTATCAGATTTGTGCCGGTTCCGTACGAGTAGGTATTGAGGAGTTTTCGCCTGAGACACCCCTTGTAATGGAATGAATATTGTAGATTCTCTAAAGCACAAGAGGTGAGGATAGAGATGAGGGTGGTCTAGTGGACCTTGTGGTTGATAAATGAACTAGGATCTCAAGCCATCTCATCATTGGAGGCACAAGATAAGCTCGACACAATTAGCCTCAAGATTGGTCTAAAGCCTTTTCATTGGAGTAGATTAGTTGCAAGTATAGGTTCTTGCCTTGTATACTATCTCGTGCATGTCCACAATACCGTTGTAAGACGCCACTCCTTGAGTTTGACCACCAACCATTGACTCCTGCCTTGAGTCCAGGTCTCCCAAATGATAGTAATTTTTGGATTAACATTTACATAATACATAACCAATAAAAGTGTTTGAGAGAAGTACCAAAAATTCAATTCAGTATTTCCTCAAGGGTAATTAAAAACCTGACATTTCCTCAGTCAAGTTGATGTAGCATATTGACAGGTATGATGTGCATGGCATGGTGTCGATTCCATGCAAAATTCACAATTTATCCAATAGTTAGATTTGGTTCAGCTTCAATTATCATTATAATCATTTCCACATAATTTCAGTCGTCATCGTTATCTTCATCACGCTCATATCACCGTAGGCAATCATACTGCAAATCATCGTAGTAACTATACCCTCCATCTCATAGTGAAGCATCTATGAGTGATCTTTGATCTCTTCATGGGTAATCTTTAACAGCATAGTTATCTCTCGCTTGCTCCCTATAATTACCTCTATAGCTTTGACGGGCAGTTGGATTGAGAACCATGAAACACAAGTACGATACGGCAATACGAATACGATATGATACGAATACGACGATACAACTAACTTAAAAAAAGTAAAATACGAATATGTCAGGATACGGCTGTTATGTATGTATGTATAATATCATATATTCTCATATTTAAAGTGTAATTCTATGGTAGATGAGAATAATTTATATAAATTATTGCTATAAATTTCAAAAATATTTTTTAAATTTTCTTTAAATTAACTACATTTTTTTAAATATTTTTATATCATTTAAAATAATATTATGGATAATTTAACTTAAAAAAATAAAAACATCTTTCAACTATTGAATTTTAAAAAATTTAAAATTTAAAATAATATCATAAAATTTGTTTAATTATTTCCCAATCTATTAGATTATTTATTTACATAAAATAAGAGTTTAAATATATATCAGTAGATTAGTTTCATTTTCAATTTAAATTTAATTCAAATTGATTAGCTTGATACAAATATATTATAATTAATAATACAGATGCTGTGACATAAACCAAGATATATTGACCAAATTAAACTATATATATGTTCTCTCTTTTCAAATTTTTGACTAAATAAATAGATAAAATAAAAAAACTAAAGTATTATCTTTTTCGCAATATGGGCTTGATTAAGGTAAACAAATATGATCAACATCCAAAAGAAACAAAGACAAAATCAATTAAGGTAGAAAAAGTAGAAACGTCATTAGTGTCTTTAAAATCACAAAAAAAGATTAGCTAAAGTAGATGACACAACTGCTTGCAAATACCAAATCTTTTTCTATTGCCGAAACAATAGCGTGCGTAAAACTTTTTGTAATCAAAATTGCGTAGCTCAATCTCTCAATTTTAACGTCCAAATATATGCATAAGTTGTGTTTTATGTATGAAATATTTTTTTTTTATATTTTATTGTGTACGTCGAACCGACTGTTTAACATTTTTTTCCTCTAATTAAAAATATCTGGAAGCATCAGTTTTTTAAAAAATAAAAATAAAAATTAATATATCATGTGGCGTATCGAATACGTATCAGTAAAGTATCAGGGAGTATCGGTATCTGATACGGATACGTTAGGCTTTATAAAGTATCGGTGCTTCATAGATTGAGAAGTTCCTCATAATCGTCATGTATGGGAGGGTGCACTCAAACCACTAGATTTTTTGCGAGAAAATTTGGATTCACATTTGTGACGCCCTAATTCGATTGTTCACCTCCATGATTTATGTGTGCATGAAGTTCTTCTAATTAGTGTTCAGCGGCTTCCACTCGTGCCAACAGCTTATCAATCATTGTTGGGCATTCATCTTACAACCTCCCATTATGTGTTATCATGGTTCAAACCTTCGCTCCGATACCAAACTTGATGAGGTATGAGTAGACAAAGTAGGTCGGATGTGACTTGACTTAATTTCTATATGCAATTTGAAGATATTAAAATAACATGAGGAAGCTTCAATCAAGATTTAAGTACTTAATAAGATTTTAAAAAACATTATATTTTATACATTAAGAAACTATCTTAAATCTAAAAGAGATGAGATTTAAATTTAAATTAAAAAATTAACTATGAAACCTGAGAATGGTTTGAAAATTTTATTTTGAAATTTAAAATATTTAAATCTGATTTTTAATTATAAATTTCAGATTTCTTTTCTTAAATAATTTTTTTAGGTTTTAAAATTTTTATATTCAGAAAATTAAAAACCTGAAACTTCTAAATGTAATCACTATTAAATGCGAATAAATTTTAATGCAAAATTCAAGATCATACGAGGCAACGAAAAACAAAATATACATATAATTCTTAAGCAAATAAACATAAAATAGGCTTAGGAATATATCTTAAGAAATAAAAATATTCCGAAATAACCTCAAGTTGTCCTTAAAAAAAAATAACCTCAACTTTAGCATTTAGGTTAATGAAACTGGATCAAGAAAATCTTTAAATTGATCCTAATACAATGAATTAGATATCCAAGCAAGTGATCGAACTGAAGAAATTGCAAAACACTTCATGCAAAGATCTTCGAAAAAGAGAAAAGAGAAAGAGAAAAAGAATACTCAAACAAAAGAAATTACCAAATATGATGATCGTTGCAATGATTTAAGACTTAAGAGTGAAAAGTCACAATAACCCGAGGTGAATCATCATAATAGCTCAAATATCAATTGTTTCAATGGCTCAAATCTCAATCATCATAACGATTGAGGGGGATGCATCCACCAAAGAAAATCAATGCACAGACGAAGAAAAAAGTCAAGTTCATTCATAAAACTAGGGGACCACTAAAATTATGTAAATGCAATTTATAAAAAGCTATAAGAGCCTAAAATTAAAATTTAAACTTTTTCCAATGAAGTTATGAATTTTAATCTCCTGTAATCATGATCTGCACGTCGAGAAGTTATGCCGAAAATTGAATGGGAGTATAACTTCCTGACATTGCATAATGGATAAACCCCAAGTTCGTGACTTTTATTTTCTATTACCCCAAGTTTAAGCTATATGCCTTCAGGTCAACAAATTGGTCAATAGCAGAATGATACCAAATAACATGGAATTTCATCTTGGCTGGAGCTAATTCTTCCGGTCAAATCATGGTCAAAGTTATGCACATTGGGGTTGTGATGAAGTCAGATATTTTCTCACACATACAGTACTGATTTGATAGCCATAACTACCTCAATCATATGACTACAAATGTTGATCAACAGTCATAACTAATCAATAGTTCATGCATGTAGTTTTGTAGATATCAATAATGATGACTTTGACACTAACTTTGACAACGACTATAAAGCTAATTGAAGCAAAAGCAAATCTAATTACTGGATAAATTGTGGTTTACTTAGCATTAACACCATAACATGTGCCTCATGCCTGTCAAAGCGCATCGTTATCAGTGCTACAACACACACACTTTCCAATCTATGCAGCAGAGTTATGTGATTTCTTTCAAAAAAAAAAACAAAACTCTTGCAAAGGTAAAGAAAGAAAGCAAAGACTCAAAAAAATCATGATAATCACTGAAACTGCAACACAATGGAACGAAAGAACTAAATTGGACCTATCCTAAACAGAAAAACCTAAAAGCCTAGACCATCTTAACTCCTAATACTAATGAACAAAAGGCATAAACTATTCCAAGGACTGAAAAAAAAGAAATAAAAGGGATTGTATGCTATAACAAGAGATTTCTTTACCTGGCCTTGATACTAACGTTTTTTTGTGGGTTTTCCCTTTTGATAAAGAATCCCCCTTCCCCTCTTTTTCTGTCATTGCTCTTACAAAGCTCTGAAAAGAATGAATTTTCTCCAGTGAATATAAAACTGCAGTAGGGCTTTATCTTCTCAAATAAAAAATTTAACAAAAAATGAATTATTCTGAGCTTTATTATTTCTCAACTTTAATTTTATTACACAACAAAAAAATTTATGCATGCATTATCTGCTATTAAAAAATTCTAAATTCTAATGCATATAAGAAAACTACAAAAGAAATTTCAAAGACAATTTTCTAGGAGATAATAACATAAGGCTTAAAAATCAGTAAATCATTAAAAATTATGCTAACATATGCAATATAAGTCAACTGAGTACAATGTAAAAAATTCAATTGCTTAACTTGTAATTAAAAAAATCCCCTAGGAAAAAATAGAGATGTCTCATATGTTACCTGTAATATGTGAAAGTATCAAAGTAATTTAATAGAGTCATTCGATTTGAGTGCTACATGAAGAACAAGCTAGATGACAAATGGGGAGACCTACGATGCAGAAGATTATAACACGAGTGATTCAACATTCTATTCTTTTTTTTTATAGAAGATTCAACATTCTATTTTTATATATCCACTCATGCGGTAATTCATTATACGATTCATAAAAAACTTACAAGTCTAAATGTCATCATATGCATCTAGAAAGTTGTATATTTTGCTAGAAGCTTGTACAATTTGGGAAGAAGTTTTTATTGAGAAAAAAGAAAACTCTAGTTCAACTGGGCTCATTTTCGGGACATTGTTCAGCCCTCTCTCTTTGCCTTGGACACGGGCGAACAAGCGAGAGTCTGTGACCGTTGATGCGTGCAAACATGGACGATCAGTCATCTGGGATTGATAAAGAAGATGTGATCTACCATAAATGATCAATTCTTCTTCCTCTACTAACTTATTTTACTCGTCTAAGGAGAAGATTGCAAACACTTTTGCTCAACGCTTGTCTTTCCACACCAAAAAAATATCTTATCTTAAATCACAATAATTTCAAAAAAATGAGTTATTACTTTTGCAATTAAATCTATTTAATTCAAAAGTAGGTATATATTCTTCATCTCATAGAACCATTCAAACTTCATCTAACATAATTTCCTTTAACTTAAGAACATTCATATAGTACTAACATGACTTTTTACCTGTAAGTGAATGAATACAAGAGGTGGACTTAGTTGGACAACTAATTACTGCTTAGATAGCTATAGAAGTTGGAAAACCATTTCATTTTAGGTGATTGGAGTAGAAGATGATTTCACAGCATCAGAACAATCAGCTCTCAAAGTCACAAGTATGTGAATTCAATCTCTTCATAAGCTTTCAATCACATTCTGAAAAGTACATAGAAGCAGCAGCCTAAGAGTGATGCAACACTTTAAACAAACCTTGAAAGCAGTGCTTCTCTATAGTAACACTTTTTTGGTAACAATCAGCGCTTCATTTTAGCGGCAACATCTGCCATAGCCTAGATACCCTAAAAATTAACCATCTTAAAAGCATGAAGTACCTGGTTTGTTCTTAGCTTGAGTGAATTCCTTAGGCTTTTCAACTTTGGTAGTAGCCTTCTTTAGAAGAACTTTCTCTTACTTTAGTATTTTAAGTGCCTAAAATATGTTCAATGCGAATTAGTTAGAACGCAAGACAAAGAAGAAACAAAGCATAAACATTCCATCAACTTAATAAGCATTTAAGGAGCTTTGAATTGTGTTATGGTTACAATCCGCCCCACTGAACTCCAAAAAATAATTAGGCAACATCTCAGCAGGTTTGGTGGGTGAAACAAATTTACAATTTCACATATGCTACAAGAATAGCCTGCAACGTCAAAATCTAATAACAAAAATCACCAACCTCACCATCCATAAGGATTTGCAAAATATTTAACCCTACAAAAATGTCATTCAATTGATTACAACAAAAGACCATTTAAGCAACAGAAAAGTATGGCCTCCTTCCTTCAAGCTAGCTTACAAAGAGCTTTAATTTGTAAAGCAACATAACATACAAGAGAATAGATAAAAAATACTCAAAAAATAGTTCATGCTTAAATAATTAGTAAACATGGAAGGCTAATCAAACATGCATTAGTTGATAAGATCTCAAACGGACAAGCGCATAATGGTCAGAGGCTATCAGCACAAATGAGTCAATGACTATGATGAAACAGCTACTACGCATAATAGTGCATTATAGTTGGCAATATGAGAAGGCATATTGGTGATGGCTCTTGTGTCTCCATCTCGGCAGTACTTGGTTGTCAACTACACCTCTTGGTGAGTGGCCTAACACATTGTGAAGATAGTTTGGGATAACTTGACAACAAGAAAGAAAAAACAAAACAAAATAACTAGGCATGTGAAACTTAAAGTAGTCATAACTTTTAATACAGACGGAGTTACAAAATGTACATCATATTTCCAGAAAGCTCACAATGAGTCCACAGGGTTCGTAGATTTCCTATCGGGCAATTTTCACTTAGAAAATATCGTGCCAGACAATTTCAGGCCACTTTTTAAAAATTCTAGCAATGTACTTTGTTTTATTCTCATATCTCCAAGATTTTGATTTGCCTTTGATTTAGTATGTTAGCCATGACGGCCTGGGAGAATTAGTTTTGAAATTTTCCTTGATTTTATATTGTTTTATATTTTAGTTGAGTTGCCTATATATAGGCTTGTTTCTTCTATTTTCAGCGACAATCAATAAAAGTATTTCTGAGATTATTCTCAATAATTTCTCTTTCTATTACACATATGTTTCAACATCTAGCTTTGGATCTCTCTTACAAGATTGATTGTATGCGTGTGCTCTTAGGAGAGGAGAGTTCCATGAGTATATCGAAGGTGACTGACTGAGTCGAAGAAGCTCTCCCTAAGAACTTGTTTGGTTGGAGCCAAAAAAATCTCCCAAATCAATCTAAAAATATTTTTATTAATATTTTATATTTATTTCATATCATACATATAATTAAATAAAATAACAACAACAAACCAAGCTTTTATCCTACTAGGTGGGGTCGGCTATATGAAATTTTTTTTTTCGTTGTACTCTATCAAATAACAAATCCACTTTTAGCTTCAAATATAAAAAATTATTCCGTATAATTTCTTGCCATGTCTTTTTGCCTTTCCCTTCCTCTTTTTACATGAGCAAGATCTAATAATCTAATTTTTCTTACTAGAGCTTATATAGGCCTATGATTTATATGTCCAAATATTTTACCAGACTCTTTCTAAGTTTATTCTCAATTAAGATTACTCTAATTTTCTCGTGAATATACTTATTTCTCATCTTATTCTTTCGCATGTAATAACTCATACACATAATTAAATATTAAAAATTTATTTTATTTTATATCATAAATAAATTTCAATCTTAAAATTAACTTTATTTCACATCCTACATATACTTTAGTAAAAAATTCAACTTTATTTCACATACATAATTCTTAATAACAAAATATCTTTACTTCATATCATAACATCAAAATAATTTTCTTCCTCTCTATCTCTAAAAAAAATTCAAAACATTCTCAAAACTTATTCCAATCAAATGAGGCCTAAGATGCAAATTGAAACAGATTTTTACCCTAAAGGGGATACCTCTAGAACTTTCATAGATCGGGGGACTGACAATTTCTTACAGGCACCAGTTTCTGTAGTTAATCACACATTTCCACATCAGAGGATGAAATTTCTTATTAAGGGGAGGTCAACTTAATTGAACACAACTCGATTTGAGTGGAGGCGAAAGAAAAACTCTGTTAATATCCCATGATTCTATCGTCTAAGGCTCAACTAGTAGTTCTAATTCATTTAAGCCAGTTGGGGGGCTACAAAATGACTCCTTATGAGCCATGAGTTCCCTCATCCAAGGATGTTTCAATGAGTCAGAAGAACACGAAGTTAAATTCCAAACACATCTCTTTCGATCAACCCAACCTACTCGGACTTTCTCTACTGGCATTGACAAGTTATAGAATCGAGGTTTGCCCACTTGTGATCTTTAAGTATCTCCGTATCCAAGTGTTTAAGTTTGAGAAATAGTATATCTAAAGATATCATAGCCTGCTATCAAGGGGTTGGACGTCACAAGTTTGATAAAGACCTTAGACTGAAGAAGTCAATGACACTAAGCCTCAAACTTCATTGGGGATTTGTGACAGCATAGCGAGGGGATAAGGGCCAGGAAATAGCAGCAGCACAGAGTATTCATCACAGTACATACGTACACACCACAAAATAAAATAAAGGGAGAGGGGAGGAAAGATAGAGAGAACAAGAACTGTTCCCTCTCTCTGCTTGCTGTAAGCAACTGCCAGAATGGAGAAGCAATGTGGGCGGAGCCGTTCGCCGTTGGAGGTGAAGGCTCGCGGTTGTGTTCCCGGCGGAGATGGAGAAGGAGGGGCGGCCACCGTTGCTGGAGGAAGAGGAGGAGAGCAAGCGGGATGGGACGTTGCCGGAGAAGGAAGGGACGCCAATGCTGCCGGCGTTGGAGGGGGACGCCGCGTCGCTGGACAAAGATGGGGAGCCGCTGCTCGCCTGGATCGTCGCGGGAGAGGAAGAGAAGAGGAGGAGTAGGGAGAAGAGAAGAAGCCTCACCTCTCTTTCCCTCTACCGCTCTCGCTTCCGCCGCGGCACAAAAGGAAAAGAAGCCCGATCCTCCCCCCGACTCCTGCCCTTGCCGGCTTGCCCATCGCAAAGCTTAAACGGGGGAAATTGCAGTTAAGTGCCCCAACGTTTTCCTTTTCCGCTTTTGGATTCAATTGAGCGAATTTTTCATCTTTCTTACTTCAATTAAGTATGTTTTAAGTTCAAGTTTATCAAATTAAACTTATAATTGACATGTTTTTTCATATATGAATTAGATTTTAACAGATTTTTATGATTCAATTTAGATTATTTGTGTCAATTAAGCTTAACTAGTTATTAGCGGGTCATTGCATTATCGACAAACTAAACGAACTGTAATTCTGAATTTTTTTTAGAACTTTTGAATAACTTTGTTAGATGGTCTTAGCCTCTAACTTTGGAGAAGTTATTGGGTGCGGATGACGCACCGTTCGGAACCCAATCAGAGGGCGTCACGTGTGCCATACAGCTGGGTCCGGGCACACGTGGCTCCCTCTGATTGGGCGTTCGAACGGTGCGCTATCTGTACCCAATAATTTTTCCTAATTTTGAGTTGCATCTGACTCCTTTTGATAGGTCAATTAAATAATCAGATTTTTATAATTTGGATTTTTCGAATTATTGATTTTTCACTAATTTTGCATCAATTCAAGAACTAACTCAGTCCAAATTTTGTAGTATGGTTCTCCATAAATTTCTGCCAATAATAGGAATTTTTGGTGATTTTTTTGATAATTTTCTATAATTTGCCAAATTAAAGATTAGAACCAATGCAAATAATTGACAATTTTAAAATGAATTTGGAATTAAATCAACTCAAACTTTGGCAATCGTGTCACCAGCATTATTCCACATATTTTAAAATATGTAAAACATTATGTTGGACTTGATTGAAAGCTTTTTAAAAATAACTAGGGCCCTAATAAACTATATAGTGATTATTGTGCACATGGACGATATGTTTTTAAAATTTGTGAATCTTTATGACAAATTAGACAAGTCGCATAAGTGAAATTATCCCATAAAATAATAATATTTAATATACTCAAAGAAATGTACCATAATATATATTTTGACTAGTATTATAGAGTTTGAGTAAGAATATAGTTTTAAGTTCTGATCAAATCAAATTTAAGGTTAAAAAGCATATGTTAGATGCATTTACAAGAGATAAATCTCCAGAGCTCCGTTTGTTTCCCCATTTAAAATTAGCTTGGTTTAATTTTAACCAGTCATATCACATCACACATAAAATTTAATATTAAAAATTAACTTTATTTCACATCTTACACACATTACTAAAATAATAACTAACTTATATCACATCCCTCACATATTCCAACATAATAACTAATTTTATATCATATTCATTACACACCCCAACATAATAACTAATTTTACTTCACATTATTCACAATTTTTAATAAAAAAATATCTCTATTCAAATTTAATTTTAATTTTGTTAAATTTAACCTTACAAACAAACAGACCTAGGTGATTAAAAATTCAAACAGCATATATTTGTTAAATTGATAGAGTTACTGATCTATTATTTTGACATATTAATGAAAGAAAAATTATATAAACTCTAAAGAACAAGGCAAACAAAAAGAAGTTCAAGCCAAGATCTAACACAAAATCTCTTCTAAGCAAAGTACAACCTCAAAATCCTCTAAATGTCGACTTCTCACTCGATCAACCTCTTTCTAATAAGCTCTCCTGTGCTTGACTGCTAGTCGATTACTGTTGCTATTCCAAGGAAATAAAAAAGAACGGTAATATGGGTATTTGATGGAAAAAAAAAACATCATTCTAACAAATCCCTATGAGGCCAAAATTCTATGAAAGAGACTAGAAATTAAGGAGAAGAGTTACCTCCGAGCCCAAAGACTAGCATAGAATCTCATGCTGATCTCTTCCTAGAGTCCTCACTGGAATCTTCCCTTTCTCCAGCATTTCAGCTCTCAATTTCTCAGTTTCTCGAAAATTCTAGAAAGATGTTCGAAAAAAAAAAGCTATTTTTAAGCCCAAAGACTAGTACAAAATCTCTTGTTCACTTCCTCCTAGAGTCCCAACTAGAATTCTCCCCTTCTCCAATATTTCATTACCCAGTTTCTCAGTTTTTCCAAGCTCCTCAGTCAGATAAGCTCCTTCCTCATTAAGTTATTAGAACATTACACAACTTTAATAATAAAATATTAATTTATTTTATATTTTACAAAATTTTTAATATATTAATTAAATTTTATATCAACATATATATATTAATTAACTTTATTTTATATATGATATATTTTTTAGTATTACTAACTCAATTTATTTTCTATTATACTTTTTCTTTCAAAAAACTCTTAAAAACTTTTCTTCTACACTCCTTTTCACACTATGCCAAACAAAGGTCACAGATAGGTATAGGCTTCTTTCTATATAATTCAAAACTGCTCCTCCAAAAAATATAATTATATTTCTTATGGAACTTACATTTTAAATTGTAAAATTTATTTTATTTCATAATTTCTCTGCATACTAAAATAATCACCAATTAATTTCATAATTTACATATATCTAACCTAATCATTAACTTTATTTCAAATTACGCACAATTTTTAGAAGTAAAAAACCTTTGATATCTTAGAAATTTTTACTTCTTGTGAATTTAAAAAGTATAATTTACTTACACAACTCAAAATTTAAATATCACTAATAATCTCTTTTTAAACTCAATATTATATTTATATCTTTGAAAGCTTTAACATTATATTATTTGTATCCAAGTTGATTCTCTCCGAGCTTAATTTCAATTGAGATTATTCCAATCTTCTCGTGAATATGTTTATTTATTATCTTATCTTTTTATATATACTTATTCATCTACCTTAATATTCTTATTTTTATAATATTTATTTTATTTATATATTTTTACTTTATAGGCCAGTATTCAGTACCATATAATATTGCTGGTCTTACAATTGTTTTATAAATTTTATCATTAAGTCTAAGTAAAATTTTTTATCACAAAATACATCAAATGTATTTCTTCAATTTATCCTTGCTAATAATATCTTTATCTATTTTGCTGTTATTCTATATGATTGATTTAAGGTATGTAAATTGTCCGCTCTTTCTAATAACTTGATCATCAACTATTATCTCTTCATTACCAGTACTTCTTTTTTAACTAAATTTACATTTCATATACTCAATTTTTTATCTGCTAAGAAATGTATCTTTCCATAACTCGAGTTTCTCTTTAATACTATCTCTAATCTTATTAACGAGAAAAATATTATTTGTAAAAAGTATAGATCAAAGCACTTTTTCTTAAATATGTTTAGTTAAATTTTTCATAATTAATACAGAAATATATGAACTGCTCTGGTTGGTAATAAGAAAAAAAAAAGATTTGGTTGGAATTTTTAGTGATTTTTGAAAAATGTGTATGATGTGAAATAAAGTAAATGGTTATATTAAAAATTGTGTATGATGTGAAATAAAATTGATTGATTTATTGAGAATTGTGTTGAATGTGAAATAAAGTAATTGTTTAATGTTGAAATTTGTGTGAGATGAGATATAAAATAATTTTTTAAGTTTTTTTAAAATAAATTTAAGATTTTAGCCATGGGTAATTTTAGCCATGATTTTTAGTCCATTGCCAAACAGGGCCTTAAAGCTAAATCTTAATATAATTCAACTGAAACAAAATTTTTTTAATTAAACTCTCTATGTTGGAATATGTAAGGGATGTGATATAAAGTTAGTTATTATATTGGGATATGTGAGGGATGTGATATAAATTAGTTATTATTTTAGTAATGTGTGTAGGATGTGAAATAAAATTAATTTTTAATATTAAATTTTATGTATGATGTGATATGTTAATTTAAAATTAAATCAGGTTAATTTTTAAATTGGAAACAAACTGGGCCTTAATGTTAAGCTCAAAACAAACTTAAAA
The DNA here is from genome assembly GCA_019297695.1 of Apostasia ramifera. Lineage (NCBI taxonomy): Eukaryota > Viridiplantae > Streptophyta > Magnoliopsida > Asparagales > Orchidaceae > Apostasia > Apostasia ramifera. The sequence goes on along the minus strand of JAEMOT010004241.1, from coordinate 137,629 downwards.
TCATGGACCAAAACTTTTAAATTATTTTAAAATTAAAACTTTTAATTTTAAATCTTAAAAATTAAAAGATAAATTCCCAAAATAAAAATTTTAATTATTATTAATTAAACTTATGTAATGCACTCTAAATTTAATTTAATGATATAAAAATTTTTATCATGAAATTATAAATCATACATAATAAAATGGAATTATTCGAAGATTTTTAATAAGATTTTTATTATTTTTTTAAAATTTAATATAAAATTTATTGTTTTATCAGAATTTTATGTTTTGTATGTAAATTTTCATATTTAAAATAATTTAAAGGGACATAATATTTCAAAATAGATTTGAATAATTATTTTTGTTAAGGCAAACTTGGTGAGGAAGTAAAGAAAAATAAAACAACAAAATTATGTTTATTGACAATCTAAACAAACTTGGTGAGCAAGAAAAGAAAAAGTTTAATAAAAGAACAGAGTCAACTTTCATGACGTTTGATAGCTATGTTTTCTTCTGGGTCAATTATATCCAAGTACTTGTGATTGGACGAATGTTACAAGAAGGTTCATAAAATTTAAAATTGTTCATGGACTTTGAAGGTTATACTAAAAAGTCATGGAAATTTTACTTTCTCTTGTAGCATAAATATATTTCACTTTTTAAACAAATTTTAACATAAAAAAAATTATATTCATTTTCTATACCTATTTTAATTAAATTCAAACATAATAAATCAGTTTTATTTAACATCCAAATAAATCAGAGAGTTATTTGGAGTTTGATACACAAGTGCTACGTAGATGTAAAATTTTATGATTAGTCGGTGTCTTGATGACAATCCTAGCGATTGTGTTCAGTTGCATCGATTGAAATGATTTGAATCAAGTGATCACTCATCACAAAGTTGACGCCAACCAATTGTAAAATATGATAACTGTTACTGACAGTGCAAAACGATTGCAAAGCAGCCACAATCTTGAATATGAAATGTTAAAAGAGGATAAATTGAAGTCGGATAATATGAATCAATTTGATGTTCCTTTATGCACAATTAGCACATTTAGAGTTTTTCCCAAATAGAAGGAAGCCAACCCGAATACTTAACAAATTATGATCAAAATCTTGAATTAAACTTCAATCAATAAATAGAAGAAAAGTTTACATATTAGTAATCAAATCTAAATGTATGATTTAAATCTGATTATTTAATAAATGAGTTAATTTATGAATCAAACTCAAATTTTTTTGAGTCAAATTTGGATTGAATTCACAAATTAAGTCGTACATAATCTCCTCTCTATTGAGTTGGTTTTAAGTTCATTAGATCAAAATTTAAGTCTATTAGATATTCTAGGATTATTATTATTTCTAATCATAAAAATGTTTCATTCAGTAACAAATTAAATATAAGATTAATCATTGACAGGTCTATATAATTAATTTATAATTATGTTTTGATTTATGAATTGTAAAAATTTATAAATAAATTTTTATTGTTAACTTTCAATTATATTTTAGTTTATAAATTTTAAAAATTTATTGACAGATAAATAAATGTAAAGTAATATATTTAAAGGGTTTTTACATACAGGACATACAGGACATGAAATTTACACGAAATTATGCATTTCACCATCAATTCATAAATATTACCACTATCACAGCATATTCATTTAAATTTTACGCATTTCACATATTTCACAACATATTTTTTTATGGTGAACTTCACATTTCTAAATTGGCCTTGATCTTAACTATATTATTAATATATTAATTAAATACTATAAATAAATTAATTTATATAAATAACAATTTAAATATTTATGAATTTATGTATTTTAATTTATTTATACTATTTAAAAGTTCCAATTAGGGTGCCGAATTTAAATCCACTTGACTATAATTTTTAATTAAAGTAAGAAAATTGATGTGTTTACAGTAAAAAATAAAAATATATATTAGAATTTAAATATTAATGAATTTATGTATTTTAATTTATATATAATATTATAAAATATATGAAATATGTGAAATATGTGAAATGTGTAAAATTTAAATAAATATGGTGTGATAGTAGTAATATTTATGAATTGATGGTAAAATATATAATTTCGTGTAAATTTTATGTTCTGTATATAAAAACTCTTATATTTAAAAGCCCTGAAAGAAAGAGATGAAGAGAGAAGGTTTTTCTCTTTGGCCGTCTTGCATAAATTAATTTTATTCTATATTTTTAATAAAAAAATATTTATTTGAATTTAAATATATAATGCATTAATTTTAGGAATATTTAATACTATATCAGTTAAAAGTTAGGTATTTTATAGTAAATTTTAAAAATTTATAGTTTAAGAAATACTTATATTAGAGATGTGACAATTGGTGATCAAATTGTCAAGAAGAGTAAGCGCTTTCGATATCTTGGATCAATTATACAAAATAATGGCGAAATAGATAATGACGTTATTAGTAAGATTCAAGTAGGATGAGTAAAATAGAGAAATGCTTCTGGTGTGTTGTGCGATAAAAAAATTCCATCCAAAATCAAGGGTAAATTTTATAAAATTGTAGTAAGACCAGCGATGATATATGGTGCAGAATATTGGCCTGCAAAGAGAAAATATACAAATAAAATAAATATTACAGAAATGAGGATGTTAAAGTGAATGTGTGGATATACACGAAGGGATAAAATGAGAAATGAGTATATCCGAAAGAAAGTTAGAGTTGCACCAATTGAGGATAAACTTAGAGAAAGTCGGCTTAAATGGTTTGGACATCTAAATCATAGGACAATTGAAGCTCCAGTTAGAAAAATTGAGTTATTAGATTTTGCCCATGTACAAAGAGGAAGAGGGAGACCAAAGAAGATATGATAAAAAACTATAAGGAGTGATCTTAGTTACTTAGATTTAGATAAGAATTTGATAACTGATAGGGCGCAATGAAATCAAAGAATTCATGTAGCCGACCCCACCTAGTGGGATTAAGGCTTGGTTGTTGTTGTTGTTGTCGTCTAGTCTAAAATATAATTAAGAATTAATTATAAAAATTTATTAACAAGTTTTTAAAATTTATGAATCATAATGTAATTAAAGATTAATTGTAAAAAATTATCAGTAATAAAATCTTGACTATAGGTGGAAAACAGTTGAAAATGAAATATTGGGATCGCCATATAAAACACTAAAATTTATGGATCATAATGTAATTAAAGATTAATTATAAGAAATTATCAGTAATAAAATCTTTAATATAGGTGGAAAACAGTTGAAAATGAAATATTGGGATCGCCATATAAAACACGGGAACTTGAAATAAAATAAAATTTCTCGATAATAACCCGAAAAAAATTAATAAATTAGCATTTTTCATCACGTGCACTCACGTGGCAAAGGAAGGCCGATGGTGTTTTATATTCAGACATGACAGCTTTCTCCACAGCTTGAACTAACAAAAATGGCGACTCAAGATCAGGCCGGCGGCGATCGGCAGCCTCCTTCTAATCCTCAAGTCCTCTTCTTCTCCACCCTCTCTCTCTCTCTCTCTCTCTCTCTCTCTCTCTCTCTCTCTCTCTCTCTCTCTTTTTCTCTCGCTTTCTCTAATTTCCCTTTTGTGGGCTTTTTTTTCAGGGCGATCCGGTCAGCAGTCAGGGGGCTGCGGCCAGCGGTGGAACAGCGCCGCCGAGCTCGGCGCCGGGAGGAGACGGAGGATCGATTCCCCGCGGGCCTCCGCCTGGCTTCACATTCGGCTTCGGCGGGCCTCCGCCCGGCGTCGCATTCGGCTTCGGCGGGCCTCCGCCCGGCGTCGCCTTCGGCTTTGGAGGGCCCTGGGGAGCGGGATGGAGCGGCGGTGCGGGTCTCGCCGGCTCCGGTGGGCCCCCTGGGGGTTATTGGGCTTGGGGCGGTCCCGGCGGGCCTCCTGGTGGCGCTTGGTGGGACTGGGGACCCGGCGGCCCGCCTGGAGGCGGCTGGTGGGCCGGGCCACCCCGTTGGGGCCAGGGCGGCGGCGGCGGCGATGGAGAGCCCGGAGCTGCCGGCGGACCTCCTGGCGGATGGGCGAGCTGGTGTCCCAGCGGTCCTCCCGGAGGTCCTTGGTGGGTTTGGGTAGATGGAGGTAGCCGCGGTGGTGGCGAGGCCGTAGGCGGGTCTACCGGAGGAGGCGCCGGGACTGCTGGCGGCAGTGCAGCAGCCGAAGGCGGTGCTGACAAGGGTGATTCGGGAGGACCTGGCGGCGGCACCGGAGGCATAGGTGGCGGGGGTCCTGCTGGTGGAGCTTGGTGGGGATGGACGGATGGCGGGCCACCCTTGGGCAGTAGAGGTCGTGGCGGCGGCGGCTGGCTTGGGTTTGGCGGAGGAA
>JAEMOT010004241.1:115675-133259 GCA_019297695.1 Apostasia ramifera | reverse complement strand
CGGTGGGTGGGGTCCCAGGTACTAATGGAGAATAATGTTGGTGGACTAAGTATTTCCTTTTATATGAGATATGCTTATATTTCCTTTAAGGAGGTGTTCAGACTTGAAAGTTGACCAAAGTGAATTAAAATTGTGCTTTTTTTGGCTATAAAATGAGTGTTTTTCTTTGATATAAAAACTAAAATATTTTTTTTTTTATAATGAACTAAAATATATATGTATTGAGAGATAGTGAGATGTGTTTGTGTATATCTGTTGTGTTTAGCTCTAATTTATGTATTTTTATTTAGGGATGTTGAGGGTTAATCCTGGTTGTTACTTTTAATTTAATATGTTATATTATATATAAATTTTAATATTAAAATTTAATTATATTTTACATAAAATATATATTTTAAAATAAAATAATTAATTTTATTTTATATTTTATATATATTAAAATAATAATTAATTTGTATCATATTTGTTACTCATTTTAATATAACAACTAATATTGTATATAATTTTAATAAAAAATATTTTATATAAATTTAATTTTAATTTTATTAAAATTAATTTTTGTAAATTAAAAATCAAATGCAAGTAATATTCATCTTAAGGAATTTTTCTTGCTCACTTGCCAAAGGCAAATAGGAGCATGCCACCTCGACCTACATGAATAGGGGGCCTACCACTATTTAGGTGCAAGAAAAATTCTACCTTAAAGGCCTTGTTCGGCAAATGCCTCAAATTATGTAAAAAAATATAATAATAATATTTTTTAATTTATTATAAATTTTAATAATTTTATTTCAAATCTAACACAAATTTCAACCTTAAAATTAATTTTATTTTACATCCTACACACCTCTCGATATTAAAGTAAATTTTTTTTTCATTAATTCTATAAAATAAAATATTTTTTCTTTTTTTATTCAAATTTATTCTTCAATCAAAAAGTCCTAAGCCAATTCTAAATACAACTTTTGTTCTACAAAGTTATATGCAAATGTTATGATTTTCTTATTTAAGTTATGAGGGGCGACATCGAATGAAGTTCTAGCGTATCAAGTTTAACTCAACATTGAATTTATTTTTTCAAATTCAATTTGATTGTGCACTCTTTTTTTTCCAATTTTGAACCAAAGTTTTTATTAAATCTAACTTAATTAAACTTCATGATTTTAAAATTAAAATATCTATTATATATAATATAAATTATTAACTCATTTATGTATAGTATTTTAATCGTATATCAACACTCTTAGCTTATTTGCAAAGAATTTCTTAAATATTTTAGTGTTTTAATTTATTATATTATCCAATGAATTAAAAATTATTCCTAGTTATTCGATAAATTAAAATTTTAAACCAGATTAATTATTTTATTAATCAATTAAAAATGTGTCACAAAACTCTTAAAAAATTCCAAATATATAGATTTGTACATATAACTAATTTATTATAAATTAAATTGATTTCATTTCAAACAAATGAGATTTGAGCCATAAATAAAAAAAATAAAGGATAATTATGTACATAACACTTCATATTATCATAATTACATATATCACACTCATTTTCAAAAAATTATGCTGCAGCTTTAGAAAAAGTGTATGGGGTGTAAGAAAAGTGCGTAGAATGTAATTTTTAGTTGTGTGGCGTGTAATTTTTTTTTAAAAAAATTGATATGTAAATATGGTGATATTAAGTGTTATGTATGTAAATGTCCTTAAAATTAAATTAATTTGTTATTGAATAAAATATGAAAAATTTCAAACAAAGTTTTTTTTTAAATGGAATTGGAACAAAGTTGCCATCCTATATTTCATAAAAAAAATTGCTATCCTATAAACTGGTCAAGCAAAAGTTGAATCAATTTTAATTATTCAAAAAAAAAAAATTCAAATATAGTTGAATCAATTTATATGATAAAACATGAATTCTATTGGCCATTAACAAATTTAAAGAGCATTACCAGAATTTCAAATATCCCTCATTTTGTTAGTGAAGAAACCAAGGGGTACTTTCTCTTTGGAAGGCATAATATTAATTAAAAAAATAATAATAATTAATTTTTTTAATTATTTTACATAAATTTTAATATAAAAAAATAATATTTTATTTCATATACTCAATAATTTTTAATAAAAATATCAACTTTATTTCATATCTCATACCAAAATACTTAATTTATATTTCGATATTAGTATTTTTTAAATATTTTCTATCAAAAAAGTATTTTTAAATATTTATATTATCAATCATTTATTTTTTATTTAATTCATTATTATTTAATCATATATTAAAATGCAATGATTATTAGTTTTTAAGAATTTAAAATAATTTATTCCTAAATAATTATTTTATTTACTTTTTTATGTGCATCGCGGGTTTATGGTCATGTGAAGAAGCAATAGTGCTGATGATGCAATTACATCTAAATATCGCCTAATTTTTAATAACATCTAGATTTTTTTTAGTGTAATAGTTTTGAAATTTTTTTAATATTACAAAAAAAAATCATTAAATTAAATAATTAATTTCTTTAAATAATAATATAATATCACAATAGTGCTGAACCAAATTCCACAAAAAGCATACATACACAACAACTATAACTGGTACCAGTAAGTTGCAGGAATGGTAACTATTTGGAAACTGATTCAAAGGCACGCAAGAAGACCTCAGGAGGTTGGCCACCACTGAGCTCATGCGAACCATTAATCTGAGGAAATCAGAAAGGATTAGAGCACAGTTCATGAAATGCAGAAGGAAAACGATTTCAATGACAGTTTTATTTTACCCGAAAATGAGGAACACCCGAAATGCGTGACGAATACTTCTGCAGTTCTTCATCAACCTTTATATGGATCAACAAACATGATGTTTCAAGAGGTTAAACAAAATGAAAATGCAGATGTCTATACAGTAATATGCATTTCTTTTGCAATGGTACCTCCTTACGGCCCTTGTTAGGATCATCCAATAACTCAGCAGCTCCTTCTATGCCTTCCTTCATGGCAGCATGCAAAAGAACTTCCCTGTATAAAGAAAGCAATATTAATAGCCTGATTGGTTACTTGCATTCGGGAAATAGAGATTTTTAGAGATTTTTGCTGAATTGTTGAGTTGCCTCATGAGACCTAAAGGAAGAAAATGCCATACAGTGACAGAATATCTATAAGACTATCATGACTAAAATGCATTAGATGTATATGGTCACACCAGCATAGGTAATAATGAAAATGATTAAATAGGAGAGAAGGTGACATGGCACCTACATAGAATAGGATGAGGTTTGAGGTGAATTGGTTCTTGGGAAAAGCAATGATTAGATAACTTGGGTGCGGCTATCACTGGCTTAGTACCATTTCCCTGCATGACATAATTTTGGGTGGTGTGCCACTATCGAAAAGAGATTAAATTTGACTCGTAAGCACTAAGTATATAATATAATAAGTGAATTAGTTACGCTTTTCTTACCAGTTTAAGCTTTTAAAAGAGTTGACAACGCCAATGATCCTAACAATTGGTATCAGAGTAAGTTTCGGATTTGAATCTAGATAGTGCACTAAGAGAGGGGATTGTTGGGAAAAGTAGTGAATAAATGGCCTGGGTGTGGCTATTACTGACTTAGTACTATCATCCACCCTAATATAATTTTGGGTGGTGTGTCATTATCAAAAGAGGTTGGATTCGACCCGTGAGCACTGGGTGCATAATATAATAAATAAAAGAATTTTTACATACATGCTACACAAATCTTTCTATATTACATCATACACACTTTCTTCATAAAAATTTATCATCCTATAGTTCAAATTATGTGAAAAAATGTAATATTAAAAAATTTGTGTAGCATTTATGTAAATGTCCCATAAATAAATTAGTTGTGTATTTCTTACCAGCTTAAGTTTTTAGAAGAGTTGGTAATGCTAAGAATTTTAACATTGGTAATATCCTTCATTAGTGAAGAGAAGGCCAAGAATATCAAATATGAGAGAATTCCAGTAAGATCAAATAAGATATGAAACATGGTTATTATACATGACCTTCACTTGCTTTTGCTCATAGAAAGTGTTGCCTTTAACATAGTTGTTGTTGCTTCATGTGAATTAAAGGATGATGGGTTCCAAAACAAGAAACAACCTTGAGTAAAACTAAGTATTTGAACTCTTTTTACATATCTAAATGATGAATACTTCAGTCTTCAAAGCATTACGTATCCGTTGATTATTGCAAGGGGATGCTTATGTTGGTAATCATATCAAGACTATTTCACGGTCGCTTGAATGGTACAAGGACAATAGCTTATGGAGTCATTCTTATTAATTTCAATTGCATATTACTTACACTTAAAAAGAAACAAAGAATTGCAAATGGATTTTAAATAAAGACTTCTATTTGGGTGATACTAACTACAAAATTCTCGTATTTTTGTGGTATAATAAATATAACTTAGCTACCTGGCATATTGATAACAAACAATTTTGGTAGTTCCAGTTTTGATAATTTTCACATACATGCGATGAAATTTAAGATTTGACTTAAGAAGCTTTAAAGAATTGTTTCCCAAAAACTTGAATTTTAGTTGAAACTAAGTCGAACTGATAAAACATTTATTTTGAATAAAGATCGCCCAAAACCGATTCGAAACCATTGAAATGTGCAAGTTTTGGCCAAAACTTATAAACATGATATAAAATATTCAGATTAAGTGGAGAAGGGTGGAGTCATTTAAACAAGTCATCCACCAAAGAAAAGAAAAGAAAAAATCTAATCAATCTCATAAAAATTAGTATAGTTGATTACCTTAGATCATACAAAATAAGAAACCGCAAAAGACTAGCAATTATGCTTCTTGAAGAATAAATACATAGCTGAAAGTGAAATGGAAATACTAAAACATATTCATAATTAAAATTTATAACCTATATGTTATAAATAGTAATGGATCAAATTAATCATTACAGATGAACCTGGCCTCTGAAAAACATGTGCAATTATATTTACAAAGAATGGATTATTGAATCACAGTGGATATATAGCATACAACAATCAGGATTTCATGTAGTATAATAAGATATACAGAACATATATAAATATTCTCCAACACTAGCTACGTACTTTTATATATGTACTATTCATTTGAAAGCGCTCACTTTAAGTCCTAATCATTCACATGGTAAAGCCAGAAGGCTCAATAAAATAAGTAGAAAGTGCATTCTCTAACAACATCTCGAAAACCACAAAAGCACTATTACTAAACTTCGAGAATTATTTTCGAAGATTAAACTTTTGACAATCTTTCTAGAAAGAACATCTCGAAAGCAATATTTGTTCAACAACTACGCTAAGTCAACTCCAGTGACTGCAACATTTGATGGGCAAAACCAGTCAAATGAAGTAATGCACTCTCCATTTCACACCAACTAATACACATCACACTAGTAGAACAATGCTTTTAAATGAATCAATTCCATTAAGTCACTTGGATATGGATTGGTAGGAATACAATCTCCTGAAGGCCTACTAAGGTTGGCACGATGGGGAGGAAAGGGAAACTTCTTCCAACCTCTTCTACAGAAGTTTAAATACTCTATATAAGCATCTTTGTAGAAATATTGAAATAGTTGAATCCCTCCCTCCTCCCTCCTCACTCTTTCTCTATTCTCTTTTTAATATGTGCGAATTTTGATTCTCATATTTTTGCGATATAGTATGCCCCAAAAAATCATAATCCATCATTACCAAGCAGATTTCATCATCATCTCAAAATTTTTGTGAGAAGAGAATATATAGATCTTTTAGTGAAATTCCTTTAGCATTAGTACTTCAACCAAAATAGAAGAAGATGGTTTTGCATGTATTTCAAAAAAAAGGGGGGACATTTACATATATATCACAAAAATCTTGTTATATTATGCTACACATACCCTTTTCACAAAATTTGAATTATGGAGTGGTAATTTTTTGTGAAGAACGTGCGCAGTGTAATATAGAAAAATTTATTGGATATGAGTGGATTTTTTTTTTAAAAGTACTGAAAACAAACCTATCACCAATGTACTTTCCCTCAATGAAGTAGTTCTTGAATAATTCCTCCACAAGTGCATTTTGCTTATCATAGCCTTGATTAGCAGCAAATGTTATGAGTCTGTGACTATCCAAAGTAGATCCCCTACATTGAGAACAAGTAAAAACCTTATGATCCTTAAAATCAACTATAACTTTAGTACTTGTAGAACAACTATGAATATACTTACGTTAGGCCTGTAGTATCATACTCAAATCCAAGACCCTTGAAAACCTACATGGCATTCATGTGAGAGGATGTATCTAGGGCTGGCGAGTATATTCAAAAACACAAAGCTTGTTGATCATTACTCGAACATTAGTCAGATGAAAATGACTTGATTTCTTGAAGCCCAAAGTCAACTTGTCCGCAATGAAATATGTTCATCTTGAAATCAATTTGATGTATTGGTATGCATAGATTTGATAAAAGCATGCACACAAATATATACATATAAAGTCATATTCATATATAGTAGTATTACATTTATCATTCATAATAGTAATATTCACTTTATATCAACTATGAAATATAATGCATTGAATTATTTAAAATTATATTTTCTCAATTTTTCCCGAATAATAACTTGTAGAAAGTTAGATTCCCTTTCTTTGCTATAGACAAATGACCCAGCTTGAGGAAGGACATCGAATTCTCGAAAGCAACAAAATTCTCCTTAGCTATAAGTAGAAGCCTAACTATTCTTAGTCGATCGCCTATCCAATCTAGACTGATTCATATATATATATATATATATTGATAAATGTGTTTATGTGCATGTATATGTATTTTAATTTCAATTTAAAAGCTGCGCTTTGACTAAGAAAATGAATTCAATATGAATAAGCTCAATTTGGATAGATTGCAGGTAAACATATTCAAAACTTGAAGCTTATCGATCATACCAAGAAATTCACACAATTTTTCGTGGCCCAAAGTCAACTTTCCAGAAATAAATTTGATTTAACTTAAAATCAATTTGATAAAATGGTATGATATATTCTATAAATGCATACCTATATATATTCATAGTTATGTTCAAAAATAGTAGTATTATATTTGCAATTCATTAAGTAGTAGTGTCCCCTTCATGTCAATTATGAAAAATAATAAACTAACTTAAATCATGTGATAATCATATTCTCTTTAAGTCTTCTGTGAATAGTAATTATAAGCTACATTTTGATTAAGAAAATGAATTTGATGTAAATCTGTTTAAGTCTTCTGTGAATAGTAATTATAAGCTACATTTTGATTAAGAAAATGAATTTGATGTAAATCTGTACAGATTTGATAGACTGCTAGCAAGCATATTGAAAAACTTGGAAGTTTCTTGATAATACTCGAATGTTGGTCAGCCGGAAATCAACATGATTTCTTCGTGGAAAAGTCAACTTGCTTGAGATGAAATTGATTTAGCTTGATACAATTTGCTATTTTGGTATGAGTTTGAGCACTTAACTCAAATAAACTCAACAAGCGCCTTGTCAAACTATTTTTAATCAACTCTAATCAACATGTATTAGAATTTGAAATCTTTAAATTAGAGTTGAGGGTGAATCCCTCAAACAGGACTTGATGCAACTTCTAGCTATATCCAGTGGCTGGACAATAGAGTTGTTACAATCTAAACCCACATAATAATTTGAAACATACCTCTTTCATTCGAGAAAGGATACGCTCGGATTGGCTGGCACCAAACTTACACTTGTAGAACTCAGACTTTTTTACGCCTTCTTTTGGTGCGTTGGGGTTAAGTAAAAATGGATGCCACCTCACCTAACAACCAAGCACAAGAAAAACTGATCAGAAGTAGTTTTAAAAGAAGTTATAATTATCATTTAAACAAAAATTAAACAGAAGGTGTGACCTCAAATTGGAACTGTTCTTTCACTAAATTCATAGCTTTCTCAAGATTCTGCTTGCCAACAAAGCACCATGGACAAACAGTGTCTGAGATAACATCAATTTGGATAAGTTTTTTTGTAGTACTATCAGTAGCTGTGTGCTCCATATAACTAATGTATCTGCAAGTAGTAAAAAACCAATCACTAGAAATACAATCTCTGAAAATCTTGATTCAAAAGAATTACATTAATTGTTACCCAAGTATGTGATTGACTGTGTAATTAGTCAAAAATAATGAAATGTGTGAAAATTTTAGGACTATATGAATTCTGGGTTGCAACTCAACATCAGAATAAGTCAACTAAGTGAAGATTACCCGAAGGTAAACAGAAACCTAATGGTCTAAACCAATTAGCTCTATCTTGATATATAAAAATGCTTATTGCTCTATTACGTGGTAAATTTCCAAGAGAATACATGACTTGAATCAAAGAAGATGGAAAAAATGACATAATAATGTCTTTTCTTATTCGAATATATAATTATTCTCAGATCATAAAATACAAGCTTAAGCTTCTAAGTCAATTGAAAATCAGAGATTTTACATAGTGTTAGAGCCAAAGGTCTCAAGGTCAAACAGAAGTGACCCCAGCTATTGTTATACCATAAAGTTAAAAAAAAGTAATAATGCTGAACACTATGCCACAAAGTAAGCTTGCTGGCGAGTGAGCGTGTTATAATATAAAATTATTACTAGGCTATAATCTACAGAATTAGAATTGTTTGTCTTTCTTTGATTAATATAAATTAGAAGAAAGAAAATATAGATAGTTTCCAAAAATCTTTTTATCACTGAGCAGATTAGCGAAATAAAGAAAGGATCAGTATTCATCTTCCTGGTTTACAAATATGCAAATTTTTATACCTAAGACTCCATAGATAGTTCGAACTGTATGGGAAAAATGATCAATTTTAGTGTGAATTGTTTGTGAAGGAACTCTACCCTCCTGATCCATTCAACACTTGCAATCTCCTCTCCATACAAGCTTAAGCTTTTAGGTAAGTTGGTAACCAGAGATTTAACATTTCTGAGTACATCATGAGCAAAGAAATATTACAATTCAACAAAAACCATCTAAAATTCAGGCCTAGGCAAATTGCTCTACAAAGAGAATTAACCATATTCCTCTGCAAAGGAAGCTTCAGAAGAGCAGCTAAGAAATATATTATGAATAGTTCAGATTTTTGCAGATAAATCAACCCCGCTATGAAATGTGAATCATGTAAAACTGTATGACAAAATTAACACAGCTAACACCAGAGTTCTAACAACGAACTGAAACTTAGAAAAACGCTTATGGATCGGGAGATCAAACTTCCCTAGAATAATACCCAAATTTGACACTGCAGAAACCCCATTCCCATTATCAAGAAAAAAAAAAAAGAAACCCCATTCCCAAATCTTTCGAAGAGGAGAGCTGATCAAGACGCGAGCTTAAACCACCACAACATCTTCGCTAGGGAAAGAAAATAGATCAAAATTCAGATTTCAAACCTCAGAGCAGGCACGAAGAAGGACAACGGAAAGACAGTTCTTCGTTTTCTCCGTCGAAAAGCACGAATTTATGGTAGAGGTTGGTCTTTGCGGAAGCTACGGTTGGCTTGCGTCTTTATTTTTTAAATGGGGATAATTTTATTTTAAAAAATTTAAAATTATTTTAAGATGAATAAAATGTGAAATAAAATTAATTATTTGTATTATTATATGAGCAGAAATAAAATTTATTTTAATATTAAATTTATTTAAAATTTAAAATATTATTAATTCAATATTAAAATTAATACATAATGTACAGTACAAGTTTAAATTTAATCTATTTTAATGATAATCGAAAAACAAATAGCTAATAGTTCTGAATCTTTTGAGTTTTTTTCTTTGAATAAATTATTTATATGTTTCTTATGTTTTAAATTTTTTCTAGTTACTTCGTAAAATTAGAATTTTTATATAGAATTATTTGTTTGTAAAATTATTTTTAATTAAAATAAAAAAATAAATTTTTTGAAAGCAAAAAAAATAAATTTTTAATGTGTTATTTTATTTTAATTTATCGATAATTTCTTGCTTTCAATTTTATTTAGGGGGCGTTTGGTTCAATGTTATGTTGACGTCATATTATGTTGTCTAGAGAAAGTAATTATTTAGTTTAATGACATCTATAAATAATTTTTTATAAAATTATAAAATTATTAGTCAAGAGATGACATTTAGATATCATGATATTTAGATTACATAACATAACACCAAGATAACAATAAACCAAATGCCCCTTAGATTTGTTAATTTTTTTTCATTTAATTTAGGATAAATAGCTATTATATCCCTCTAATTTAGACTTACACACACNTTAAATTAGTACCTTTTTGGTCCTGTTTTGGTCCTGTTTTGGTCCTCGCGCCAAACAGGGCCTTAGTTCTTTTTAATTTCTAAATTAAATGAATAGGTCCTCTAATTTAAGAACATATGCAAACATGTTCTTTGATATTAATAAAAAAATTTAATAGAGAATATTTTTTTCTAAATAATGTAATAATTTAACTAATTTAAAGGATTAATAAATATTTTATATAAAAATAATATTCAAATTGATTATTAATTAGAGAAAATAGTCTATTAAATACTTTAATTAATATTAAAAAATTTATTTGTATTTTAACTTAAATTAGAAGACAAATTTGGTTAATTTAAAACTACATGGATCTACTTATACATAAACATAAATATAAACTAAAAAGACTTAATTACTATTAACTCTTTAATTTATGCATTTATATGAAATAATTTTAGAGAGATTTACATATATACTCCTTAATTCATCTTGAATTATATATTAAATTTCTTATTTTTTTAATTTTACTTTACCCCTCAAATTTTCTAATAATGAAAACTAGTAAAATACATATATTTGTAAATATATTCATAATATTTTGTATATATATATTATTAGTAATAAGTATCCAAATAATTATAATCAGCAGAAAAAATTTTTTAAAAATCATGAGAAAGGCTTAAATATATTATTTTTGAATAATTTAGGGGGTAAAGTTATAAAATTAAAAAATAAAAATTTAATATATAATTTAAAATGAATTAAGAAATATGTATGTAAATGCCCCATAATTTTATAGGGACAGAAGCTTTGTCATTTATCACCAAAGGTCCGAGTCTTTTATGAGATTGAGCTATGGGACAACTGAATTTAAGACATAATAAATCTTGAATCTCAAAAATCCATATATAATAATTTAAATTTTATGAAATTGAAATCAGATGAAGTTATAAGTAATTAATTTAACCTTTTTTATATTGTTTTGAAGTTATGGATGACATTTTTATGTTGTCTGTCGTTTCATAGAAGTTATTGGGTGCGGACAGCGCACCGTCCGAAACTCAATCAGAGAGCGTCACATGTGCCATACAGCTGGGTTCGGGCACACGTGGCGCCCTCTGATTGGGCGTCCGAACAGTGCGTTGTCCGCACCCAATAATTTTTCGTCATTTCAAAGCTTTTAAAGTGTTTTTCATAAAAGGAAAAACAAGCTTTTTAAAGTTGTTATGCTTTGTGTAATTGAAGACTCTACGCATAATAAAAATAGCATTTGCGTTATTAAGTAATTTAATATCATTATTAGCCCAATCTAAGGTTAAATGGGCATTCATTAGATCTACTGCAGGTAATTTCTCTAGATTTTAAATGCAAGAGTTTTTGGTGTTATGTTATTTTTAAAAATATAATTCAATTAAAATGTGATACAAATAATTTTTTTTTTTTTTTGATAATAAGTGATATTACTAATATTTTTTAATTATTAATCTTAACATTATTTATCTTAGCAAATACATAACATTAGTATAACATTAGCATAACATTAGCATGCTAAATATTATCTTAGTAAATACATAATATTAAGTACATAGCATTAGCATCTGTTGTTTATCTTTAAAATACGTATGTAAAAAATTATGATTAGATTAAATAGCAGATGATAGATAGAAAATATAGTATGAAGAGGATAATATTAATATATTTATATTTTAGGTGTTACTAAGTAAATATAATAATTTTATATCTCATATATGCAAATCATAAAAGTAGTAATTTGTACTTGTACCTGATTAACCCGCCCCAACCCTCCCCTAATGGGATGGGTATGGGTTCTCAAATTCTGCCCGTGACCCACCTCGTACCCAATATATTAAGTTCCAGATTCACAAATCACGTGAAGCTGGTGAGGGATGCAGATAAATGGGGATGCTGCGGAGTTCGCAGAATCTTCCTCGCCACTTCTCTGCTATCGCTTCCAACACCGTTGGCACTGCTGTGCTGCATCACTGCCTACTACCGCTCTGTTCGTCATGCCGAGGTGAGGCAGGGCGAGTTCGAGTTTTGTTAAAATATATTCGAGGCGGAGTGGGTATGAGTATGGAATTACATATAGTGGGATGGATTTGAGTATTGGTAAATCCGACCCAAAATCCGTCCCGTTTCTATTCCTAGTTAATCATCAAATTTAAAATACTCAAATATGTTGTTGGAGTATCAAATGTTAGTAATAATTTGAGTAGAGCAAATTGGATTCGTAGGTTTTCTCATTCTAAAGTGTCTCTCTCGAGTGCATCCTAACCATCGATGCAATGGTTAATTTAATCTTGGATAATGCTTCTAGAGTTTGATCGAGTCAATCACAACTCACAACTTGAATTCAGAGTTAGGTTTGTTTGAAACTCACTTTAAGTTTATCTACATTTGAGATGCTTTTGAAGTTGATCCAAACTAAATTACGTATTGAACATCATTGTCAGCTTTACAGACAGTTGATTAAGACCTCGTTTGATTCGGTTTTTTTTTAACAAAAAAAAATATTTTTATTTTTTAAATTTAATAAAAAATATTATTTTAATATTAAAAGTGTATAAAATATGAAATATTTTTCATTTTAATATTCGTATTTGTGATGGATGTGACATAAATTTGATTTTTACAATTAAAATTTATACTAAATAAAAAAAATACCTCGAACTAAAAGAGGCCTAATGGCCGTCTATTTGGCTGCTCCCACTAACAAATATTTCAAATTGATTCATAGAGAAAATATTATTGTAAAAATTAGATGTCAAATCATGAATCAATACATAATACAATTCAATTCTATCTCAAATTCAAATCACATATTAGACTTAATTAAATCAAAATGAGTGTTTCAATAATATTTTTTGATGACAATGATTTAATAAAATAAATTAGTTTGTTATTTTAAATATATGTCTTTTGAATAATTTTAGAAAAATAGTAATTTACTGATTCGATTAATCTGATGATTAGTCTAATCATAAATCAAGCATCAGCATCTTAATCTAATTTTTAAATTTGGGAGAAAATGGTGGGAGGAAAGCCATACATGCTGTTTAGGTTATGGGCCATAAGAAAGAACGTAGGCCCATGTTATTCTATTTATGGGCCTTTTATGGGCCTAAAAAATATATATGCATAAATTACATTATTTTATCAAAAAAAGATTTTCAGTTAACTGCTTTAACAAATATTCAAGTTCCATCAAATTAAAATATAAAGAGATAGGTTCTTGTACATAAAATGTTATAATAACAAAGAACATAGGCCCATGTTATTCCATATATGGGCCTATTATGGGCCTAATATATATATATATATATATATATATTACATTATTTTATCAAAAAAAGATTTTCAGTTATTCCATCAAATTAAAATATAAGGAGATAGGTTCTTGTAAATAAAATGTTATGTCTATAATTCTTAGTTGTTTTATTTTGTTTGCATTAATTGAATTTTTTTATAAGTTTGACTAGTATTCAAATTTCATTATCATATGCTCTAAAACGATTGCCATTAAAAAATATAAAATGTCAAATTCTTATTGATCATGATTGTGTGTGCAGAATATAAAATATTAATAAAAATTAATTATGTTTTTTGAACTCATAATTATCTACTATATTTTGACTTTATTTTAGCTTCAATTAAGTTAAAATTAAATTATTTTTATTTTCAATGGGTCTTTTTGGAAAGGAGAAAAATTAGTGATTGCTATTTTTATCATAATTTTTTTTTTCATTTAACATCAATATATAAAATTTAAAATGGTAAATTCTTAAACTTGATTCACATTTTCATTAATATTGTTCTCATATCTATGAGTTTCAATTATTGCTGTTAAGTTGGTGCATGTTAAAAAAAATAAAAAAATTTATTATATGTATATTAAAATTAAATGATAAAAAAATGATACAAAACAGTGAGAAAACATCATTGTAATTTTGAAGGTAATTATTTTTGAAATTTAAAACTCATTTATAATTATTGGAAATATTTTCTCTTCAAATAAACTNTTTTTTAAATTAGTACTATTTTAGTCCTGTTTTGGTCCTGTTTTGGTCCTTGCGCCAAACAGGACCATTTTGTATGGATTAAACTACATACTTATAAATATTCTCTCAATTTTGTGTTTAATTCAAGAAATGAAGTAAATAAATTTGAATTCAATTAAAATAAAAAAGTTCATATAGAAATTGTGGTTATCTTACTCAATGCCTGTAATAATTGAATGGTTTGAATATTCTTCTAGGGTGGGAATTTTTTAATTATCTTCTCAATTATTGCTTTTGTTTTTTGCTTTAAAATATCCCTTTAAAATGTCCTCATATTTGTCAAGTGCTCCAAATGATGATTTTTTTTTTTTTTTTGATCATAACTCGACATGATGTTCTTAAATATATATTAATGGGTAAGTTTCATCATCCATTTATATTAAAAAATAAAATCATCACCCAAACAGTTATAATACTATTTTTTTTTTTTAGCTCAACATAAATTTTAATTATAAGAATTAATTTTATTTTGTATTTAACGTAAATATGAATATTAGAATTATCTTTATTTTATATCTTATATACTTTTTGATATTAAAATAAATTTTTTATATTAAAATTATAAAATAAAATATTTTTTTTTTTGCTTAAAAATAAAAAATTAAAAATAAATTTAAATGAAGATATATTTTATTAAAAATTATGAATGATATGAAATAAAGTTAGTTATTATTTTGTTATGTACGTAAGATGTGAAATAAAATTAATTTTTTAATATTAAATTTTATAAATAATATAATATATTTAATTAAAATTAAATAAATTAATTTAAAATAGGCTAAATAAATAGGCACAATTGTCAGAAATATTCACTAGACGATGGTTCCGGCTAAGCCGGCTCTAATAGCAATGGTAATAATAATAATAATAAATCAAGCTTTTATTTCAAAATTTGTTATATAAATTTTTTTATTTTTATGGCACTCTATTAAATAAAAAATAATTATTTAATATTAAATATGTAAAATTATTTTTAAAAAAGTCATAATAGTTTTTAAATTTATTGATTTTTTGTAATTTATTGTGTTTTTAAAAAAATGTTTGAAAAAAAGGTAGATATTAATTTATGAAATGCATTAAAGATAAATTCCAATTTAAAAATAACTTCTATCCCTTCAATGGATTAAACGATGAGTTTAGATGGAAAATATTTAAAGAAATAATTAAAATGACAACCAAATTGATAATAAATCATAAGGAAACTATTGAGGGAATTTGGGAAGTATTGATCAATTCGTTAGGTAATTAAAACTATGGGTACTCATAAATAATTTACTTTGAGAAATATACTGCTTTGAATAGCCATGAATTGCGGGTAACCGGATCCGGATTCAAAATCCGGTAAGGAATTTTGACGCCACCATTGCTGACGCCGCCTTCTTCACGTTGTATCCGAAGTTAATTTCTCGTTATTTCTCCTTCCTCGTTCGCATCTTTTGCTTTGCTCAAGTAGAAGAAGGGAATCGGATCGGAAGCGCTTTGAAAGCGCTATACCTTTACCCTGGGAGAGCCCAGATTCTTTACGATATCGCCGGCGAGGTTAGAATCTGCTAATTATTCTATGCGCGCTGTTTTTTTTTGCATTTTTTGTTGTTTTGATCGGCTAATGGTTGAGTCTCATCTCATGGGTTCTTCGTTTTTGATTCGTAGAGTTATTATTGAGCTCATTTGACGTCGTGTGTGGCTGTAATTTAGCCAAATTATTAGTTTCCTTTGTTTCAATTTCTAGGTTTTAGTTTGTACAGAAAAACGTCGGATTAGAGCTTCATTGGATTTGATTTTTTGTTTCCATCTCTGAAATGTTAATTTGAGATGTGATGCTTACCCTTTGCCTTGCGTGATTAGATGCAGAAATAGTTAGAAAAAGTCAACGAATTTAACTTGATTGCAACCATCTCAATGTATTTTTGTTTTAGGTCTTCGGATAATTCTTATGGATGATCGAAACCTTATAACTGGAAATATGAGCAACCGTGTCTATGAGTACAGTAAATCTAATTCAGGCAATCTCTACCATGAATACGGTGAGTTCAATTCATCTACCAATGCAGCATTCCTTTTCTCTGGATTATTGACACTTTTGAAGCATTGAGGAACTTTCTCCTTTGAATGTTTAAGGTTTGCAAGGAGGAGGGAGAAGTAATCGATTCCATGAGTACAGCAAGGCAACCTCAGGTGCTTTGAGCTTATTGAACAATGCTTTCAATCTATTACTAAAATAATATTGGCTAACAACATTGGATGATACTGAAGTTGTGTAATTCCATTAAATTTTGGCTACACATGCATGTGTTTCGTCAGTAAATTTTTTTAGCAGATACAGGAAAACTATTTTGATCATATCTTGATGTACTTCCGGCTAAGTTTTTGAAATTTTGGATCAGGTAATTCTAGAAAACTGAAGGAGTTGCTGCTCAAAAATGATAATCGTGTATGTGCAGATTGTAATGCGCCCGATCCTAAATGGGCGTAAGTGCTAGAACCTTGTGATTGGTTATCATCATAGTCTCATTGGCCAAAGGTCTTCTTGCTATTCTAACTATATAACAACAACAACAACAACAACCAAGCCTTAATCCCACTAGGTGGGGTCGGCTACATGAATCCTTTGTTTCCATTGCGCTCTATCAGTTACCAAATTCTTATCTAAGTTTAAGTAATTAAGATCACTCCTTATAGTTTCTTGCCATGTCTTCTTTGGTCTCCCTCTTCCTCTTTGTACATGGGCAAAATCCAATAACTCAATTTTTCTAACTGGAGCTTCAATTGGCCTACGATTTAGATGTCCAAACCATCGAAGCCGACTTTCTCTAAGTTTATCCTCAATTGGTGCAACACCAACTTTCTTTCGGATATACTCATTTCTCATTCTATCCTTTCGTGTATATCCACACATCCATCTTAACATTCTCATTTCTGCAACATTTATTTTATTTGTATGTTTCTTCTTTGCAGGCCAGCATTCAGCACCATATATCATCGCTGGTCTTATCACAGTTTTATAAAATTTACCCTTAATTTTGGATGGAATTTTTCTATCGCATAACACACCAGAAGCATTTCTCCATTTTACCCAGCCTGCTTGAATCCTGCTAATAACGTCATTATCTATTTCGCCATCA
The DNA here is from genome assembly GCA_019297695.1 of Apostasia ramifera. NCBI lineage: Eukaryota > Viridiplantae > Streptophyta > Magnoliopsida > Asparagales > Orchidaceae > Apostasia > Apostasia ramifera. The sequence goes on along the minus strand of JAEMOT010004241.1, from coordinate 115,762 downwards.
TTTTGTATAATTGATCCAAGGTATCTAAAGCGCTCACTCTTCTTGACAATTTGATCACAAATTGTCACATCTCCAATCTAAGTATCT
>JAEMOT010004241.1:97297-115323 GCA_019297695.1 Apostasia ramifera | reverse complement strand
CTTCCTTGTGTCCGAACAGAGGTAACAGCTCCTTCATACATGTCTTTAATAACTTGAATATAAGCAGTGCAAATCTCTTTTTTTTCCAAATCAATAAAAACCAAATGTAAGTTTTTCTTTCTCTCCTTAAATTTCTCCATTAAACTTCTTAGTAAATGAATGACTTCTATAGTAGATCTACCTGACATAAAACCAAACTGATTCTCTGATACCTTAGTATTATGGCGTAACCTTTGTTCGATCACCCTCTCCCAAAGTTTTAAAGTATGACTCATTAATTTAATTCCTCTATAATTGGCACAATTTTGTACATCGCCTTTATTCTTATAAATAGGTACTAATATACTCTTTCTCCATTCATTTGGCATCCTTTTAGTCTTCAAAATCATATTAAACAATCTAGTGAGCCAAGAAACTCCTTCATCTCCTAAGCACTGCCAAACATCAATCGGGATGTTATCTGGTCCTACAGCTTTTTTATGCTTCATCTTCTTTAAAGCTTTCCAGACTTCAGCTTTACTAATACGTCGGATGTAAGAGTAATTTTTATTTTCTTTTAGAGTGCTGAATTCTGTAAAATCAATTGAAGTTTCACAATCTTCATTGAAAAGCTGTTGAAAGTAACTCATCCATCTATTTTTGATATCTTCTTCCATAAAAAGTACTCTTTGATTTTCATCTTTAATACATTTTACTTCAATTAAATCTTTAGTTTTTCTATCTCTTGCCTTGGCAATCCTATATAATTGTCTTTCTCCTATTCTAACTATATAAAAATTGATAAATTTTAATCTAATGAGAAACCCACTTAAATTGCTCCTTCATCTCATTTTTTGTAGTGTTCATTATCCATTCTTTTGTTAGAGTTGAATTGTACTGTTTTGATTCCACAAACCTCTCAGGAAAATGCCCTCAAATCTAAATACAGTGTTGTCTTTGCAGGTCGGCAAATATTGGAGTATTCCTATGCTTGAAATGCTGTAGTGTTCACAGAAATCTTGGCTCAGATATCTCCAAGGTAGCATTTTTTGTGTAACTCTTAGCAGTTTGGGATGCAAACAACCATGAAACTTTTTTTAGTTTATTGCTTTATGTCTTTTTTTTTTCTCAGTACAAGGCTTTGATTTTTTTTTTCATATTCTCATTTAGACTATCTTGGATTGTTAATGCTATGCAATTGATCTCATTCAGGTTTTGTCTGTCACATTGGATGAGTGGTCTGAGGAAGACATTGACTCAATGGCTGAGGTTGGGGGGAACTCATCTGCCAACTCAATTTATGAGGCTTATCTTCCTAAAGGATTTTCAAAGCCTAAACCAAATTCAAGCATTGAGGAGCGAACTAAGTTTATAAGGTACAACATCCATATGAGACATTTAGGCCTCGTTTGGTTCGAGATATTTTTTTGGCCTAACACAAATTTCAATTGTAAAATTCAACTTTGTTTTACATCCAAAATAAATGTGAATATTAGAATTAACTTTATTTCATTTCTTACATATTTTTCAGTATTAAAATAAAAATTTTTGCTATTAAATTTAAAAAATATTTTTTTTTTCTCTTATCTAAAAAGAAGGCTCGAATCAAACGAGGCCTTAAGGTCTTTAGTTCTGTAGCATAATTTAATTGCTTCTCATTCTTTGACTATGTTATGTAGGTCGAAGTATGAATTACAGGAATTTCTGAAACCAAGCTTGAGGATGGTGTCTACCAAGAGTTCCTTCAAATCTTGTGCTTCTAACACCGATTTAGAGGCATTCTACAGTCCAACTAGCTCAAAAAATTTGGTTAGTTTTGCTTTGTATTTCACTTTTTTACAGTATGATTAATCACCAATGAGCCACCAAATTATGTTTCACGAATTCAGGCAGATGCCTCAGAATCTATTGGAACTTTGAAGATCAAAGTGATTAGGGGAATAAATTTAGCCATTAGAGACTTTAGATCTAGTGATCCGTATGTTATCCTGGCACTTGGACAGCAGGTCAGTTAACTTTAATATTGCAGGCTCCTTTGCATCATATCTAAAAGCTAAAATTAATGCGACTGATACTTCATTTTTCTGTGGCTATATTTGTTAAATTTCATTTATTGGTTTTTGATTGATTTTACAGAAGGTTAAGACTTCAATGATTAAAAGCAATTTGAATCCTGTTTGGAATGAGGAGCTCAAGCTTCCAGTTCCTCAACGTTATGGAGCACTTAAGCTGGTTAGTTTATTTGAGTTGTTTCCTCCGTTTCTGAAATTAGCGTTCCATTGTTTTTTACATATCCCATTTAATCTTCTGGTTTGCAGTTTGTAAATCATAACCTCTTTCAAAATATCCTTCCAAAGTTTCATTGAATTATCAAAACCATTGACTATTTAGCTATTGGATTCTCTTTTTGACATCCATTATGGTTTCGCTATGTTTCATAGCCATAAAAGGAACCTATGAATGTGAAGTATTTAGGAACCTATGTACTTCATTAGAATTCTTTTTACAACAACTAACCTTTTGACTTATCTTTTTTCTTCTCATTCTTTTAATCAAAATATTAGCTAATTGTTTTAATGGTGCTTATTTACGTTGTACATGCTCATGCTATCAAAACCTATATTGTATAATGTTACCTTCAATAGCGATTAATCCAACACTCTATTTGATAATTTCATTTTTTCGGAAAATTACATGTATGCCACTAAATCTATATATTTTATATATTTGACACTCAAATATTTAATATTACATATTAGTCATAAAAATTATATAAAAATTACAACTCATACATAACTCATGCTACAAAATTATAGCATGTATGTAATAAACGTTGTAATTTTTGTATGATTTTAGAGACCGATGTGTAATATTAAAGATTTAGGTGCCAAATATGTGAAATAGCTAAATTTTCGTAACATATATGTAATTGCCCCTTTTTTTCTTTATCTTTCTAATTTCAATACACATCTCTCTTAACATTTTTGTTTCAGTAGTACTAATTTTGTTGCTGGTGAATATCTTTCACATCTATAATATTCTAAGACAATTAGTTTACACATTCATGACAGCAAGTCTTTGATCACGACATGTTTTCGGCTGATGACATTATGGGAGAGGCAGAAGTTGATCTCCATCCTTTCATGGCGGCAGCAATCGCATTTGGAGACAATGGCCTGCCCATTGATATGCAAATTGGCAAGTGGCTGAAATCAAGCGACAACGCCTTGATGAAAGATAGCACCATTAACATCATTGGTGGTAAGATTATGCAAGAGGTGCATCTAAAGCTGCAAAATGTGGAGAGTGGGGAGATTGAGCTGGAGTTGGAGTGGATTCCACTTCTCCATTAAAATAGTCAGGATATGGTTCTCTAAATATTAACTGAAAGACCCCCTTTTTCCAGGTTTGATTAGCTGTGCATATGTATTTTTGTAGGTTAATATATAGAGAACCTAAACTTTACAGTGTTGTACTGTCTTGCTCACATTTTGTGGAGACTTGCCATTATTTGCAAGTTTTTCAGAGCCAAATGATAAAAATCAGCTTATTACCTTCACAATTTTGCTTGGTTTGATGTAAATGTTTTTTTTTACTTTCTGAGGTGTCTGTTTTTTTTTATTCATATATATTTGATTCTTGCATAGAAGCAATATGTTGCTTTATTACAATAGAGTTTATGAGTTTACAATAACTAAAGGCACTCTCCAATATCTGCAATGGGAACATTGTGTACAGAAACCTTATTTAATCTGCCCATGTACTCTGCAGCTTTTTCTTTTGCAGACAATAGGAATGCCATGTAAAGATGTACAGTTCAATAAGGGCAGAGTGATCACCGCGGCTCTGACAAGATGTGGCTCTTGTAAGGCTCGTAAGATGGTGAATAAGAGCAAGAACAACCTGAATCTCATATCAAAAATGGAGAGAGAGTCATTTGTTTATACTTAGGGTACCTTCTTATTCTATGAAGTAGTTTTTTCTCTTTTTTTTTAAAGAGCAAAATCTTCAGAAACAATATTGGATGCCTTGCTCTTCATTTGGACTGTGTTTGTTACCAACTCATTTAGGAACACAATTTGGATATAAAGAATCGTTAGTTAATGCGACTTTAACCCTTTGAAAGTCTCAAATTTAAGAGTAAGATTTGTAGTAACGGTATTCATTTGATTTAATGACAAAAAGACTTTTAAATATGATGAGACAAGGGTACAATTATAAATAAGATCTTAAAAATATAAAAGTTTTTAAGCTGGAGCATGTATCCATTTGATCTAGCTTACCATGTAAAAAAAAAAAAAACAAGATGGCCTCAATGCTTTAGTGAAGATATTTGCAAGTTAATCTTCTGTACCAATATGAAAAGTAATTATTTTCTTTGCAAAAATAATATTTCTTATAAATTGACAATTAATCCCAATATGCTTTGTTCTTTTATGAAAAATAAGATTGTTGGCTATACAGTTTTATTACATAATGCATCACCATAGGCTATTCAATTGGAAAACAAAGCTCTTCTAAGAAATTTTTTATCCACATCATTTCACAAGCGGAATAAGCCATAGCTCTATATTTGGATTCCACATTAGATTTTGCCACAATATTTTGCTTCTTAAGTTTCCAAGTAACAAGATTTCCTTTAACAAAGTTGTAATATCCAGATATAAATTTCCTGTCATCAATTGATCTGACATAGTCAGCATTAGAATAATGTCTCAACTTTTAGATGTTCATTCTTCTTAATCCCATACAAGATTCTTTCTGATGTATCTGAGAATTCTGAATACAACCTTCAAGTGTATCTGTTTAGAATTTTGCATAAATTGATTAGTAATGCTTATAGCAAAAGCAATATCAAGTCAAGTGACAGCCAAATATTGATGCTTTCCAATAACGTGTCACTAAAACGAGGGATCCTTCAGAGGTGGTCTATCATCGGTAATTGACTGAACATCCATGGAAGTATCAGCTAATTTGCATCCAAGGAGTCTGGTTTCCTTTAGAAGGTCAATATCATATTTCATTTGAGACAAAACAACACCATTCTCACTGTAAACAATTTTAATTTCTAAAAAATACTTAGACCTACCAAAATTTTTCATAACAAAATAATTTCAAGATGATATTTGACGACGACTGCTTTCTTGTCACTCACAGTAAATAAAATGTCATCAACATAAACAACTAGACTAACTGAGCCATAAAAAGTATGTCTTACAAAGATAGAATGATCTGCAGTGCGACTCTAGAGCCCAACCCCATTAGCTACTTTGCGAAATATATAAAATCATGCACAAGGGCTCTTATTTAAGCAATATATAGCCTTTTTGAGTTTACATATTTTAGTCTTTCTTAGAAAAATATATCCAGGAGATTGATTTATGTAAATAGCCTTAGAAAGATCTCAACAGAGAAAAATATTACAAATATTCATTTTTGAGTTTACATATTTTGATAAAGCTCAGCCTAGCAATAAGAGAAAATGCCTCAAAATAATGTACCTCGTGGATTTGAGTAAATCCCTTTGCAACTAGGCATGTCGTATAGTGATCTATTGTCTCATCAAGTTAAATTTTATGGTGAATGCTCATCGACAAGCTACTGGTCGAATAGCCGGTGGAGTCACCAACTCCCAAGTTCCATGATTGAGAAGAGCTATCTCAGTATCCATTGCTTGTTTCCATTCAGAAATCTACATTGCTTCATGATATGATTTAAGTATATCCATAGTAGACAAGGTATGGGTGAAAAAATGAAAGGATGAGGATAAATAATCAAATGCCAAGTGAGAGTGTAAACAATATGTAGTACTGCATTTACATTTACATTTACGTAAGGCAATGGGAAGGTTTAAGGAGGATGTATTAATTGTGTAAGTAGTGGGTGGAGCAATGGGTAGGTCAGAAGTGAGGTCTGCATCTGTAAGATCATTACAACCTGTAAATGGTGGTAGTGGTGGAATCTGAAAGCAACGAGTATATATTTCAACTGGACGATCCATAGGTATTGGAGTTAGCAGAGGTAAAGGAATAGAAGGTGAAATAAGAGTGGTGGAATCTTTAAAGAATTATGGAATTGATTCAAAGAAAGAAAAATAATCAAAGATATAGAACTTTTGATGCATTGGATCATAACAGTGATACCTTATGAGTTCTAAAGTAATAGAAGATGCTTCGAGCAACTCTAATTGAGAGTTTGTCAACACTAGGATGGGAAATATGAACAAAGCAAACACATCCAAAGACATGAGGAATGACTCAGAATAGTGGTCTATCCGAATATAGGATAGAATGGGGAGATTTATTACCTATATTATAAGATAGCCTACTAATTAAATATCAAGCAGTGAGGATTGCATCCCCTTAGTAAGGACGATATGCATTCACTTGAAACATTATGGTGCAGGCAACATCAAACAAATGACTATGTTTGCGTCAATCACACCATTCTGTTGAGATGAATAAGGTCCAACAAGTATAAGCTTGCCATTAGAGGAAGATATATGATCGTTACTATTTAGTAAGGATCTTAAATGATGTGGAAAAAAAATTTGGCAGATTTTATGGTCATGAAACCTTTAGTCTAGCTAAGACGATCCAGTTCATGACGTTTGTCCATTAGTGAGCCGGTGTAAGGGACCTTCTATGGCATTCCATTTAACTATGCTAGAGCTATTCAGCCAGTGGAGATTTGCTCAGTTATGCGAAAGTGACCAATCCAAGATTATCATTTATTGGTAAGCGTTGCTTGATTAATGATGTTTCTGGGTTGGTCGGACACCTTGGATTGGCTCTTGTTGGAACTAGATGTGATAAACAACTCCTTGGTTGAGTGACTAATAGCCCACAGTCCTTGTTGCTCGGCCATTTAGGTATAGTTAGATGGGTGAAGGCATCTTAGTAAGTTACTGAAGAAAAGTCACTTGAAACTGATTGTCAGGCTTGTAACGATTGTGGGCTATTAATCGATTCATGTAAACACCTGTAATGTGTTTATTTTCAAGCTACTACAATATCTAAAAATAGAAGAGTGTTTTCCATATTTAGTCTTTTAACACTCCTTGGTTGAAATATTTCATTGAAGAAATTGTTCACTAAGGATGTTTTTCGAGCACCATCACTTCAAATGTCTATCTTTTTATTTGGTTCACCATTGCACGCAGGTAAGCAATGTCGTAAAAAGACCGGATCAGTAGGTTGGACCGATTCGATCAGGGACCGGTTTGCAATCCAGTCCAGCTTATGTTAAAACTGAGTTTTGTATTAGGCTAATTTAAACCAGATTGGACTAGAGAAATCGCCTAAACTGCCCGAACCAAATTATTTCCGATTCAATCGGGAAATTTCAAACCGATTAATTGTTGTTAGTTCTTAGTTCTCACTTATCACTTCTCTCACACTGCAGTTACACAGGCAACTGACACATTCTCATCCTCATTCTTTCTCACCACTGGTAATCCTCCATTCTGTCTTTGCAACTTCAACGTTCGGTTCAATGCCGCCTTCCCAAGCTCCTTTGTCCAACCCTAATCCTAGCTGCTTCGGCTCGCATCACTTTCAGCCCTCTCAAGTTCCCTCCGCCACGATCTATGAAGAAGAAAGAAACCCTAACTCCTTTTTCATAATAAAATGGATTTCATTTCCTTTTTCTTCTCTACTGATAATTATTTTGTATATGTTTCATTTTTGTATTTGAAACTTTTTTATGGTGGTTGTAATTTTTGTCAAATCATAGCAATTGTGTTGCTGATGATTGTTTACTAGTTCTAGTGTATTGCTGAATTTGTGAGGAACAAATTCATAGTTGTGTTGGTGTTTGTCGGTTGGATGTTCAGTGCTCTTCCTTTTCATGATTGTTACATAGACATTTGAACTTAAGAGTGAGAACATGCGCGTGGCAAGATAAGGAGAAAGAGTCAATTCACATGCTGATGATCAGGCGGTGAAAACTGAGAGTTAAATAGCTGCTGAACGTTAGTGCCATGATTTTTCATCTTAATGGTTTCCATGTAAATTTCGATGTTCATTTTATTTTCTGTGCTATTGGATTTGTTTGGCAATTACTTCATATGTCTTCATCACCAAACAATTCTAATTCCTGGCACAAAGCATACATACAACAGCCTGTGAAAAGCATAAACAAAAATTCCTTTTCACTATGTAAAATCTCGTGGGTAAAGCATGAACATATTTAGATGATCAAAAGGACTATAGTTCTTGTGGCAAAATATCATTCTCATAGAACATTTCAAATCAACATCAACAACCCATGCAATCCATTTTTTTAATATCTAATCTTTCTATACCTTTGTGACTAGCAGCAAGCTCCAGCTTACTTCAGCTTCTGGCTAAAAATTCCTTCAATGGAGCCAATCAAAGCGAACATACTGACCAGCAAACAAACTACACTGAATACCCGAAGCACTATCCACTTTGATGTCCACGGAGCAATCTTCCTCTGCACAAAATACATCTCCACAGGGAAGTAAACGGCCAATGGCCAGAAGTTGAAGGCCCCGAGCAGTCCCAGAACCTGATTGAAGTAAGGAAACAGCATTGCGATCCCTGTAGTGGATGCAACGTAGAGAGTTCTGAAGCAGATTCTGAACAGATTGATTTTCCAGCCATTCAGCAATGGCAGATTGATGCTGTGGAAGTCATTTATGAAGCAGGCTGTTGGGAACTTCTCAGAAAACCATCGTTCAAAGAATGCAAAAACTGGCTGGCTGAATACCTGAAAAGATTTGTGAGTGTAAGAACATGTACAACATATCTACGAAAAGCATGACTGACCACATTTTTCTAGCATTTGCATATAAGAATTCATTCTAAGTTAGATTATCAATATGATTATTTTGTGCCCCATCTTCGATTATGTCTTCAAGGCTAGTTGTTTGTTTCCTTGTGTTACCGATTACCTGATATCCTCCAACGAGATGAAGGATGATGCAAGCGTTAGCCAAGTCTATCATCCAGTAAGGTTCATAGAATCCAAATCCTGTCAAGAGGTTCCCCGGTGTCTCATCTCCGAAGGCTGCATATCCGAAGCACCCGCAGCAGAGGTAGAAGAAGGTGGTGATGATGATGGAAGCCATGGAAGCTCTCTTCATCGTCTGATTCTCAGGCGGTGGAGACTTCAAAGTATCCTGCATTATTCATGAATCTCCTTAACTTCTTTCTTATATGTATACATATTACTAGCTGTAGTTCAAAATTGCTATTTTATTGAATCTAAACTTTTAAATCCCAAACATTAAACCTTACCTGTATTTCAATGAGAATAATAGAGTATGGGTAAGCGAATGCAATGTCTCCAATAGCTTGAGAAACTCGCCAAACTTTTTGAGCAGTGGATGGAACAGAAATCCCCCCCATGCTTCCTTTGATCATTCCATTGCCAATCACTTTGGCGAATCCAAGCCCGAATCCGATGAAGGAATAGGTGAAAGACATGATTGCAGCAACAACTGAGAGCCATTGCATATTATGAAAATCTGGAATCTGGGAGAAGATGGTCTGAACGACGCCAAACATGAGCATGTAGAAGCTATTTCCTCCAGCACACGGTGCTCTATGGCCTTCAATGTGGTAGCAATTCGATCTCCAAATAGCTCTGCGTGATTCAATTAATGATCAAATTCGATCAAAGTCTAGAAGATGATAAACTAGCATGAAGAAGAAGAATCAATCAATGATCAGGAACCATCTACTACCTCACGCAAGTTGCAGTTGTGAGAACATATGCAGCAGCAGTTAAAAACAAGCTCAGGTACTGAAGAAACCCACAGAAACAAGTATGTTTTTGACCTGATTTACCATTAAAACTTTAGTTATAGAAGCTCACTATGAATGGTGAATCACACCCGGTCCTGATATCAGGGGTTTTTAGCAGTGCTTCATGTGGTAATCATTTTAAATTTTTGCTGTGATTAGGGTTTTTCCTATTGTGAATGTAATTAGAAGATGATGGCTTCAGGTACCTAAGGTCACTCTAACTGCATCCATGTAGGAGTAGTTTCTTGCTCCAGTTAGAGGATGGGGAGAACGGTAGCAGTCGGAGAGCAAGAAGGCGGAGACGTATGTGACGAAGGCGAAGCAAAGCAAGCAGAATGGTCCGGCAATCCATCCGAGCTGGGCGGTGCTCCATGCCAGGGAGAGGACGCCGGAGCCGATGACTCCGGTGATAATATGAGCTATACCGGTCCATACTGTTCCTGGGAAGATAGATAAGCTTGCCCAAAGGTTCAAAATCAGGACGAAGAAGAAGAAGAAGAATAAGAAGAAGGAAGGTGTGATTACCAGTTCTTATCTTTCCATCTTCTGGGGAAGAAGGATCGGAGATCCCAAGGTCATGAACAGCCATGTTTGAAACTTTGAATTGGAGAGTATTTCCTTTTTGCATTATATGAAAGGGTAATTGTGTCCAGGTTCCTGAGTTTAGAATCTCATTGCAAATAGACCTCTATGTTTTTATCAGGCTTGTTTCATTGGGGGTTATTTTTGAGAAAATATATTATTTTATAAATTTAATGAAATATAAAATTATTTTAATATTTTTGTGCTAAACATAAAATTATTTTAATATTATAAGGTGTTGACATGAAAAATAAAATTAATTTAAGATTAAAATTTTTATTAAATATAAAATAGTTGGTTTTTTTATTTTACTCTTGATATGATAATTTTTCTCACTCTATTTGAAATTTGTGATAGTGGTGTAGTTTGAATTTAAATTTTTTTGATATTCTGGGAAACTTTTCACTTATCTAGATAGAAGAATGTCACAAATAAAATTAATTTTTAATATTAAAATAAATTTATATTTGATATTAATAAAAATAATTATAATATTATTTCTAGCCTTGAACTAAAGAAAAAGTATCTCAACTGTATTATTTAATTATCAGAATTGACATTTATGTTAGTTAATTGCATTCAATTGTGTTGAGTTAATGTTTAATTTTCAAATTCACAAGGGATTATTCTCCAAAAGTTTCACAATATCAATAACCTCAATAACTCTCCTTTTCTATTTCTATGAACAATCTTAATCATAGTTTAGAGAGTAATATGAAAATTTTAAATGTTATTTAATGAAAAAAGTGAATCGATGCATTGATTTTTTTTTATTATTTTTTAAATATAAAATAGCATTAAACTAATTAAATAATAATTTAAAAATAAAATACGTAAATAATATTAACATCTTTTTAGTGTAAATGTTGAGGCTAATTTGCAATGAGTTTTAGATTTTTGGGACTCAAATGCAATGTATCATATAAAAAATTATCAACTCTAGGCATAAATTATGGTGATAAGCTTAGTTCCTTCTGTGGACTGCTTTTTTCTTTTGGAATTATTTGTCAATTCAATTCTAATGAATGTGAGTCAACTTTTTGACTAAATTTTATTCAGTGAAGGGTAGGAATGGCAACGGACGGATTTGAGTCGAATTTATAAATAACTATACCAACCCCATTATATATTATTTATTACATATACTCATTTCATGTCTATTTTCGTCTCACCCCCACCTCGATTCTAGTTTTCATAAATCCGTACCTACCCTGCCTCACCCCGTTTCTTCTCTGTGGGGCGGGTTCGGGTGGGTCGGGTTACCCAACCTAATCCACCCCTGCTATATGATTTAATTATGAGTTTATTTATATAAGATAACAAAGGCTATTCAATATCAGAAAATAACATCATGTACATAAATTAAAATACTACAAAATTTTACATATTAATTTCATGAATAATTAAGTAAAAATAAAATCTTAATTGTATAATAAATTTAAAATTTATATACAAATCTAATTATTTTTTAATTCTGAACATCTACAAGTAATTTTTTCATCATTAAAAAGAATAAATATTTTTTTAAAATAATTATAAAACTAAAAAATAATTATTACAACACTAAATATAAATACTTAAAAAAAGTAAATTAAGATTACTATAAAAAGTGAAATAGGTCAATTTTCATGAAATGCATCATTTGCATATCGAATTTTTAAAAATTTTAAATTGCATCGAGTCAGGTACGGGACAGAGCTCATACCCGAAAAGGGTAATAATGTGAGTTTTCAACTAATGACCAAGAGACTGACAAATTCTTTGAGTCAACGGTTGTTATATATGTTCAATTTTTGAACATAATTATTGCCTTTTAAAGGGTAATAATGTGAGTTTTCAAGAGTAGTTCTTTTAATTTTTTTTTTTTTTTTTTTTACTTTTTACTTATTTAGATTTTCTACAGTGAAATATCTGCAATTAAACAGTGATTGTGATTTTTGAGTAATTATCCCACCTTAACGTTGATTTATGTTATTTCAACAAAAAAAATGATTTACGTCGATGTGTGCTAACGTTCACTTCAACATATAAATATAAGTTTAATAAGCAAAATATTTTCTCTCTCATCCTCTCGTTCTCTCTCTCTCTCTCTCTCTATATATATATATATATATATATATATTATAATGGTGGCAATTTAGGAGAGAAAAAGCGAATTTCTCACCATGTGAAATGCGTTTTGATTTACACAAAATTTCTGTCTATAATAAAAAATTTAAAGAGAATGGTACACAAAATGATAGGAGTTTCATTTCAATGGGATCTATCTATTTATTCTATACCGGTGTGTTAGAACCTTCTCCAACGTCCCTTGTCGAACAGCAGCTCAACAGCAGCCCCTTGCTCAACAGCAGCTCAAAGAGATATCACAAGATCGTACCCTCCGTACTATTGTATCAACTCAGTATTTAAGACAGCATGAGAGCCCACTCCCTAATCGTCCTTTGCAGGAGTAGGTGTCAGATGTGGCAGACTAAACCTACTATGTCCCCTCCTCTCCAAGCTATAAATAAGGGGGGATTGCTCTCTCTAAGGACCTCTTCCTTCCTCTCTCTCTCGGGCTGAGCTGCCCCTTTCTCTCTATCCCTCTTGTACTCATTTTGTCTCCATTTAGAAATCAAGCTTTGTAAGAGGAGATTCGATTAGTGGATTCAAATCGCCAGGACGGCATCGTGGTTTTTCCCCTGACCTCGAGTTTCCACGTAAAAATTGTCATGGCAGTTTGAGAGGGAAAAAGCGGATTTCTCACCATGTGAAACACGTTTTGATTTACACAGAATTTCTGTCTGTGATCAAAAATTTAAAGAGAACGGTACGCAAAATGGTAGGAGTTTCATTTCAATGGGAGGCGGACAGTCGTGGGAGATGACAGTTCAGCGGGTGCCGGACCTGAAGGCAAAGAGATGACTTTCGTCACATTTATATATATTTCTTTCATCTGCAAGCGATCTGACCCCTCATCTTTGTCATTTCAAAACCCTAATCTCCCATGAGGATCAGACAGGAATACGAAGCATATGCTGACGGAAGTCATGGGAAGGGGACAGTGGTCGAATAAGAGCAAATGCGGCCCTCTCTCTACCGTAGCACGAAGCCTGGGTGCTGGCTTGACGCCTCCGCCTTCTTTTCGCTGACCCCAGCAGGTGAGGGCTCACTCTCCATTCCTCAATCTTCTTCTCCTTCCCCACTGCCACCAAGGGAATCGCCGGCGCGGATTTCTGGTGGATCGTTACTAGCAAGTGTGGGAACATAGAGAGGAGCCGCTGTTGGAAGGACCCAAAGCAAAGTAAAGTAATGGGACTTTTCTTTTTACAGTAGTAAGCTTTTTGTTTTTAAGAAAAACAGGCCTCTGATCTCTTTTCTTTCCCAGTCTAAAACCTTAATTTTCTGCTATGCTCAGATTTTGTAATGAATCTATAATTCTAAGCATTAGAGATGTGAGCAAAAGGGAAGAGGGCTGCGAGGAAAACGACATAGTTGCAAGCAAAGCCATGGCTAAACTTCATTTTTGCTTCAGTCTTCCGATCATTGTGCTTTGACAGCAAAAATCGGTAAGCTAAACTTGAAACTGTTGTCTCGAATTTTTATACAGAGAACTACCACTTAGAAAAAAAATTTATTCATAAGCCTATGTGAATGAATGTATCATTTTTGGTAATATAGAAATTTTGTTAACAGTATCTTAGATCTTTTAAACCGTTTTAAAATTGTATAAATCAGTAAGCCTGTTGAGGAACAAAAAGAGAGTTAAGGATTTGGACGTGAAAACCTGAGTATCCGGGGAAAAATCACGGCGCCTCTGGGCGGCTTGAAAGAACGGTTCCACTATATGAGAAAATGAGTTACAGAAGAAAGCAGGGAAAGCCGGGAATCCTTCTTCTTTTTTTTGTCTTTCTCCCCCTTTCCTCCTGCTATAGAGTGGTTTTTATAGCCTGGACTGGTTCAGCCGTTTCAAGAATACAAGCGGTCTTGTCCCTTGGAATTCGTCCGTTTTGGGTTGTTTTGACCCTTGGAGTTATACAGTTGTCATGACCTTTGACCTTTGGGATTCCATAACCGTCTTGTCCTTTGGGATTCCACAATCTCCTTGACCTTTGGGATTCCATAATCGCCTTGACCTTTGGGATTCCATAACCGCCTTGACCTTTGGGATGCTGTTCTTGGGGATATTAGAGAATGTCGTTAACATGTCCCCCTCCGAAGTATAACGCACATTGATGTGCGTGCTGATTTTGATCATGTTGTTTTATCGGTCATCCATGGAGATTCTGTAAAGTCATCAACTAGGAGAGAGCTGTTTAGTGAAGGGATTATTCTTGAATTTCAGCCGCCGAGGCATCATGATCGTGAGCTTTGAGCCTAGGACTTCGAGAAGGGGATTGCCCTTGACTGCCAGTCACCGAGGCATTCGAAAAAGCTTTGAACCTGAGACTTTGAGAAGGGGATTGCCCTTGACTGCCAGTCGCTGAGGCATTCAAAAAAGCTTTGAGCCTGGGACTTTGAGAAGGGGATTGCCCTTAACTGCCAGTCGTCGAGGCATCCGAAAAGGTTCGAACCTGGGACTTCTAGAAGGGGATTGCCTTTGACTGTCAGTCACCGAGGCATTCGAAAAAGCTTCGAACCTGGGACTTTGAGAAGGGGATTGCCCTTGACTGTCAGTCGCCGAGGCATTCGAAAAAGCTTCGAACCTGGGACTTCGAGAAGGGAATTGCCCTTGACTGCCAATCGCCGAGGCATTCGAAAAAGCTTCGAACCTGGGACTTCAAGAAGGGGATTGCCCTTGACTGCCAGTCGCCGAGGCGTTTAAGTAGAAAGCTTTAGGTAGAATTTTTAGGCATACCTCGTGTTGGGAAGTCTTCTGAATCCAATTGTGATATGGTTGTACGGAGGGTACGATCTGATGATCTCCCTTTGAGCCGGGAAAACTCATGTCAGACGACTGCTGGACACGTCAATGCTGCGGTCATGACACCAAACGTCGTGCCCGAGGATGGCTACGGGAAACGTTGTGCCCGATGATAGCTAGAGCTGGATATCTTGGGCATGAGGTTTGAGAGTTAGACCAAACATCGTGGATGCGGTTGGAGAGGCTGCGAAGTCATGTATTCTTTTCAAATTTCAAGAGTGCAGTAATTATGAATAAAACTTCCTGAGATCGCTTCCGCTCCATGTTCTTGGAAGAAAAGTTCCGTCTTGTCTTGAGAGTCTGTAAGTGTTCGGCCCAAGCACTTTGTGGATTATGAACGGGCCTTCCCAAGTAGGCTCGAGCTTTCCGGGGTGCATCTCTCTTCCTGCTGTGGTTCTTAGCTTTAGAACCAGGTCGCCTCTTCGAATGGTCTTCGGCGGATGTTTTTGTTGTAGCTTGTCGTCATGCGCCTTTTGTGTTCGACTTGGCGGAGAGCTGCTAACTCTCTTCCCTCTTCGAGGAGATCAAGGTCAAGCCTTCTTCCTTCGTCATTCTGCTGGCGCCACTCATCGAGTCTTTTTGGATCAAAGTTGCTGGCGTGTTCAACTCGGGGGGAATACACGTCCAATTCGACCGGGATGAGCCCTTCTCCCCCGAATACCAGTGAGTACGGCATTTGGCCTGTAGCAACTGTTGGCGTGCAGTTGAGTATTGATTTCAAAACATCTCCGTGTATCGGCCGCATCTCCCCTTATTGTAGCAACGCCGAGAGGGGTTAGGAATTTGATGCAAAGATGGAGAGTAGACGACACCATACCGAACTGCGCCATGGATGGTCGCCCGAGGATTGCATTGTAGCCAGAGGGCGCGTCTATGAGGACAAAGTTTACTTGTTTTGTAGCTCGTCTGGGGCCGTCTTCTAGGGTGACGTGCATGGGAGCATAACCGACGGGCCGGTAGACGTCACCGGAGAAACTGGACACTGTCATCGAAGGGGGGACTGGCTTGCATTCTCCTACTCCCATCTCTTGGAATGCCTAGAGAATGTCCACGGAGCTACTGGTGTCATCGTGGTTGACACCTCTGGCAGGCAAATCTCCCGCACTGAAAGTAATGTTAGGCAAAGAGGATGAGGGCTCAACCGAAAGTACCTGAAAGCGGGTAGGAGCCGAAGGGGTATGGCCGAAGCCGAAGATCGAGAGAATCGCCTTCTTCCCGCTGAACTTTGACGGCGATGGAGCTGTGGGAGCAGATTGTTCAACTTGGGGTAGGACGGCTCTAGCCGTCTTCGAGGGCAGCTCCTCAATCTTCCTGTAGCCGGCGAGGTGGTCGTTTTCGATGTACTCATTGATGAGTGCCCGAAAGGAGCGACACTCGTGCAGGTGATGGCCGTAGCATTGGTGGAACCTGCAATACCTGGTTGGGTCCTCATCTGACTTAGGTGGCTGTCGCTCTCCCCGGCTCGGGAGGATGCCTTTGTCTTGAAGGACTGAAAAAATCTCCTCGATGACGTATATCGGGGTCGTAGTGTGCTGGGGGTCGTCATCAAACTTGCGTTTTCCCTGGGTGAACTTCCGGTCCCAGAAGGATCTTCTTTGAGTGTCCCGCTCCACCTGCGGGGTGCTGTGTTTCTTGCCTTCCGAGGTAGAGGACTCCTTCCCCGCGCTGGCCTTCGATGCCTTCGTGTCCTCGATGTGTATGCGCTTCTCGGCTTGAGACCGAGCCTCCATCAGTGTTTTCAGCATATCATTAACAAAGGAGTCATAAAGTTTACCTGGGAGGAGACTATGGACAAAGATCATGGTGGACCTGTCATCCATTGTGTCTTTTGTCTCCGCATTCATCTTTGAAAAACGGTCCACGTAGTTGCGCAGGGATTCGCCCGGGCGCTGTTTGATTTGCCAGAGTTCGTGGATTGTTCGAGAAGTAGGCTTCGACGTTCCGAACCGGGTCCGGAATTGGCCAGCAAATTGTTCAAAATTCTGGATGGAATTTGGGGTGATCTCGTCGAGCCAATCCAATGCTAACCCTGTGAGGGTGTTGTGAAAAAGGCAGCATTTGTAGGCGTCGGAGACGAGATCCCCGGTCGCCAAGGCGTTCTCGAACCGCTTGACATGCTGAGCTGGGTCGGTTAGCCCGTCGTAATCGTTGACTTTCGGAGCTTTGTAGTTACGGGGAACAGGTGCTGTCATTATAACAGGGGAGAAGATTGTAGATGTCGGCGATGCCGGCGGGTAGACTTGTAGCCAGATCTTCCCCACCGCATGCGTGCTGACCTCTTTAGGGGGATGTTCATGATTTGGCATACTTGTGGGAGGCTGCAGCGCAACCTGAGGGGCCAGAGTCTGCGGGAGAGGCGCCGGTGGTTGCTGGAGGAGAGAAGGCAAGTTGGCGAGGAAAGGAGTTTACAATCTGGGAGAGGGTGGCCACCGCCTGCATAAGGGTCTGGAGCTGCTGGTCTCCCGTGACAGGGTTTATTGCGGGAGCGCGTGGCGTTGTTTCAGCAGCAAACCTCGTGTCCGAGGGTAGTGCAGTGACTTCAGCAGCAGTTGAAGTTTCTGGAGCGGTTGAATCCATGTGGGATGAGTGTGGTTCGATCCTACGTGAGGGCATCAAATTGTTGAGGAACAAAAAGAGAGTTAAGGATTTGGACGTGGAAACCCGAGTATCCGGGGAAAAACCACGGCGCCACTCTCTGAGCGGCTTGAAAGAACGGTTCCACTATATGAGAAAATGAGTTACAGAAGAAAGCAGGGAAAGCCAGGAATCCTTCTTCTTTTTTTGTC
>JAEMOT010004241.1:74958-96719 GCA_019297695.1 Apostasia ramifera | reverse complement strand
CTTTTTCTTACGTTTTGCTGGCAAAGATCCAAAAAATGATCATAGCCAACTTACTTTTTTTTTTTCTCTTCTGCCATATGTCACAATCTTGAAATATACAATAAAAAATTCTATCATAGAAAATGTCAAAGCCGGCATGGAGGAAGAATATAATTTTTTTTGGATAATTACATCCAGGTCCTTGAATTTAATATTTAATAACACACAGGTCTAAGTTTTAATAAATTATCAAATGGGCTCTTTTTTATTTTTTTATTATTAAAAATTTTAAAATTACCATTTTACCCCTCCCACTCTCTCTCTCCTCCTGATCCTCGTGCACGAGACCGCGGGGCGTGTGGGACCCACCAGCGGCCGCGCGGCCGCCGGCGGGTCGCGCGTGTGCAGAGATCGGGAGGGGAGAGAGAGAGCGGCCGCCGGTGGGTCGCGCGTGCGCGGCTATCGGGAGGAGAGAGAGAGACTGACTCTCTCTCTCCCCTCCCAATTTCTGAGCCTCGCGCGGCAGTCGCGTGCGCCGGCGTGCGTAAGGATCAGGAGGAGAGAGAGGGAGAAGGGTAAAATGATAATTTTAAAAAAATTGAATAATAAAAAAATAAAAAGTCCCATTTTATATTTTATTAAAACTCAGGGACCCTGATGTTAAATTTTAAAAATGTGAATTTGTGTGTTCTTAAGTGTTAAACTCAAAGACTTGAGTGTAATTATTCCTTTTTTTAGGGATATTTACCTACATGCTACATTATTTAGCTTTATTTATGCATTACACATTTATTCTTTGTTAATTACGCTATGCACACCTAAAACATTACAAAATCTTACATACACACACTTAACATATTTTTATTATAATGAGTAATCATAATTTTCCAATAACCTAACTATATTTAGTTTACAAAAAATCTAACCCGTTCATCATATTAGTTTAAAGATATTTAAATGTATTTTGAGTGAAAATACTAAAATTTTGATGTTTAGGTGATGGCAAGGGAAAGAGACATCCGCGACGTAAATTAATTTTAGGATAAATCAATATTTTAGTGTGATATTGAGGAAAAAAAAATATACTATTAAGGATAAAAATATAATTTTAATAATTTACTAACAAAATATATTTTTTTCAAATAAATTTTGACTGAGTTTTAACTCAAGTGTGTGTACAATTATCCATACAAAGCATAATTTTTATATAATTTTGTATGGTCATTTTTTACTTTATATAATCTTTGTTTTACTTTACATGAACAAAAATTTTTATTTTCACACCATTGCGAGTGTGGCAAGCCTACTCTCTCGCATGGTGCACTGTGATTGGTCGCCAGATGAATGACATGGGAGAAAAACCTAACTTAGGGGGCGTTTGGTTCAATATTATCTTAGTGTTATGTTATGTAATTTAGATTTCATGACATCTAGATATTATCTTTTCACTAATAATTTTATAATCTAATAGAAGATTCTTTGTAGATGTTATTAAATTAAACAATTACTCTCTCTAGATAACTTAATGTAACATCAAGTTAATATTGAACTAAATGCCCCGTTAATAATTTTTACTCATAAGGAGGGGATATCACACAATAAACATCTTAATCTGTGGTACTCAAAGTTATCAAAAAAAAAATCTATGGTACCTAATTGTAATTTGCGTTAAAAAACAATCGGTATTATGTGCGTTTAAAATTTCAAGAGAAGTGCATCACAGCGCCGGCGCGCATTACCCTGTTCGCTGTTCACCGTTCATCGGCCGTACTCGTCTCTCGTATTTATATTGCTGTAAAGAATGGCAACACCATAGGGCGGCTAATTTTAAAAGATGGAAAATTTGCATATTTCTTCTACTATTGTAAGTCCCCTTCTCTTCTTCCCCAAGAGGGTTAGCATTCTTCCGCAATCCGTAATCTGAAACTTCAAGCTTTTCCTTTCATCCAGTAAAAAGATGAAAGCTTTTCTTTAGCTATTCTTCATCTATAGTAAAATCGACAACTTTGAAGGCGTTTATTTGACTTATTTCATGTTAAATTTCTGATTTTGATGTTGCAGAGTAGCGCAACCCTCATCTAAGCCTGCGTTTTTGAGTTTAGGGCTGGGCACTTTTTCTTGATTGGAGAAGTTTGAGCTTTCTATTGAGTTCAGAATGAATAAGAGTAAGACTGATTACTTATTTGTAGCCAATTCTGCTTCTGCTGGAATCCTGTTGGGTAACAACAGGCAAGCCAGCAACAATGGGAAGCAGTCAATTTGGGTTTCGCTCCTTAAGGCTTGTGAGGCCTGCTATGCTCTGAAGCAACTGTTGGAATCGGCCTTTTCCAGTGTTCTTGGCGGCGGCTCCGAGAAAGTTGGGAAGCCGAGCAGGGGCGGCCTCTTCTTCAGATTCATCGCCGGACTTCTGGTGTTCTCCCTCGCCGTTCTTGCTTTAGAAGTTCCAGCTTATTTGTGTGGCTGGCATTTACAAAACCCAAGCATAATAAGCTTAGCTGAGGGCTCCGAGAGCATTGGATGGATGCATTCAACCTATCTCTCATGGATCTCATTCAGAGCAAACCACATTGCATACCCATTTCAGATGCTGTCAAACTTCTGCATTCTTCTTTTCATCATACAGTTGGCAGACAGGATGATACTGTGCCTCGGATGCCTTTGGATCAAGCTTAGGAAGATCAAGCCCAGAATAAAGTGCGATATTTTCAAAGCTCAGAGCGATTTTCCTATGGTTTTAATACAGATTCCGATGTGCAATGAAATTGAGGTGAGATTGCAGTAATTAACATCTAGAGAATGGTTTATATGATGTAAAAAGAGCAAACTTTGATTGATCGCAGGTATATGACAAATCTATTTCTGCTGTCTGTGGACTTGACTGGCCAGTAGACCGTATCTTAATCCAAGTTCTCGACGACTCTGACGATGAGAACATCCAGCATCTTGTCCGAGATGAGGTTGCCAAATGGAAGGAAAAGGGAGTGAATATTGTGTACTGGCATAGATCAAGTCGAACGGGATTCAAAGCGGGAAACCTCAAATCTGCCATGAGCTGTGAATATGTCGAAAACTACGAATATGTCACGATCTTTGATTCCGACTTTCAGCCCAGCCCAGACTTTCTGAAACAAACAATTTCTCACTTCAATGTAACCGCAGACTCTTCAATCAGTTGTGTGCTATGAAATTTCGTGTTTGTTCTGTCACCCATTTTTCAGATTCTGATGCAGGGCAATCCGAATCTGGGTTTGGTTCAGGCGAGATGGCGGTTTGTGAACAGGGATGTGAATCTGCTGACCAGACTTCAGAACATCAATCTGAGCTTCCATTTTGAGGTGGAGCAGCAAGTTAATGGGGTTTTCCTCGGCTTCTTCGGGTTCAATGGAACAGCAGGGGTTTGGAGAATCAAGGCGTTGGAAGACTGTGGAGGCTGGCTTGATAGAACTACGGTGGAGGATATGGACGTCGCCGTTCGCGCCCATCTCAAGGGATGGAATTTCGTCTTGTTAAACGATCTCAGGGTATTCTGTTCCTTCTTGATCTCCTATTTCAGTTCTCTGAATTGTCCTGCGACTTAAAATCTCATTTCAGGTGCTCTGCGAGGCTCCGGAATCATATGAAACTTACCGGAAGCAGCAGCATAGATGGCATGCTGGCCCCATTGATCTGTTCAGATTTTGCCTCCCTGATGTCTTCTTCTCAAAGGTTACGTATATAATGACATGATCATGAATTTAACTTGCTGTAACAGAGCATTACACAGTGTAATAACATTAATTTGCAGATACCAATATGGAAGAAGGCAAATCTAATACTCCTGTTCTTCCTCTTGAGGAAGTTGATTCTTCCCCTGCATTCCTTCATAATGACTGGTGTCATCTTCCCTATAAGCATGTTCGTTCCCGGCGCCGAGCTGCCGGTTTGGCTCGTCTGCTATGTTCCTATCATTACGTGCTTCATAAACACTGTAATGGCACCGGGATCTCTGCCTTTCATCCTCCCTCACCACCTCTTTGAAAACACAATGTCCATGACCAAGTTCAGCGCTATGGTCTCCGGATTATTTCAGCTTGGAAGCTCCTACGAGTGGGTTGTCACTAAGAAGTCCGGCCGAACGTCATTAGAACAAGAGTCGTCGGCTGGAGAGGAGAAGAAGAAGGCGGCGGCGGCGGCGGAGGAGAAGAAGACGAAGAAGATGTACAAAGAGGAGATTGCTCTTGGTTTCTTCCTCCTTGCAGCTGCATTTCGGAGTTTGTTGTCTGAAAAACCGATTCATTTCTGCTGCCTGCTCCTCCAGGGAGTGGCGTTCCTTCTTGTTGGAATTCATCTGCTCTAAATGGATGAAGATTTGGCGACTGAAGAAGAACAAAAACTCGGAGAGCTGTGAGCTCATGATAGTTACAGAATTGGGAATAAATGTGCAATTAATGTTAGTCTATTGTTCTTCACTATATTTGAATGAAAAACTTGCACTTGTTGAATTCTCAAAAAAAGCTTTTCTTTAGGTACTCGTTCGAAATTACAAATCTATAAAATTGATCCCAATTAGTCGGAGATATTGTTGTTTTTGTGGAATTTTGAACTTGAATCCTGGTTCTGATCATTGCTTACAAACTTGGATTAGTCGTTAGTTTCGACATGATATCTAATATGTTTCGTCAACGGGAATCTCTTTTAGCAATAAAATCTTCTTTACGAGCACTTGAATCCGTTCATACCAGATTTTCATGTGCGTTAATTTCGAGGGAAACTCGACCGTTAAGTTAGTGGATGGCAGTCTGGCTCGGCGAACCGTGTTTTTCAAGCTAGTGAAATCGATTTGTTCAATTTGGCTCGATAACGTGTATTAGAATAAAATTTAGCATAAATTACACTCAGGTCTTGAGTTTAAGGTTTAATAATGCACAGGTCCAAGTTATAATATCGGGGTCCCTGAGTTTTAATAAATTATTAAATGGATCTTTTTTATTATTAATTTTTTTTTTAAATTATCATTATACTCCTTCCCTTCTCTCTTCTCCCGATCCCGCGCACGAGGTCTTGGGTGTGGCCTCCGGCGAGTCCGGCGTGGGCGGGGATCGGGAGGAGAGAGGGGGAGGGGTATAATAGTAATTTAAAAAAAAATTAATAATAAAAAAAATAAAAAGTGACCCATTTGATAATTTATTAAAACTCAGAGATTCCGATGTTATAATTTTAAGAAATATGGACCTGTGTGTTATTAAGTGTTAAACTCAAGACCTATTTGTAATTTATCCTAAAATTTATGTGTTCATTTTAATTCATTTTTTTAATCATTTATTTTCTTCTCTGTTTTTTTTAAGGACTACATCACAACTAGATATTCTTCCTCCAATATCTAATGCTCCACTTCATTCGAACGCATGATTTAGAAATATGATCACTTCTATTTAAAAAATTATAAATGAATTTTTTTTTTGTTTTTTTACTAATATATCACTAGAAATTCAAAAAATCACAAAATTTGCAGTTAACACTGTAGTTAACAGTTGTTTGAAGTTTTTTCCATTTAAATTATTTTAATTTCTATTTTCACACTTATTCATTGTGTCAAACCTTTGATTAAAAAATCATCAAATGCTTCAAAAATATTTATATAAAAATAATAATTAATTTCACATTCTTCACATATCTCAAAATTATAATTAATTTTAATTCTAACAAACACACCCATATTATTTATATATAAATTAAACATTTTGCTAGAACAGCAAAAAATAAAATAAAAATCAAATAATCATAATAAAATGGGTTATTTCATCTTTGAAAGGTAATTTTTGCGCGAGGACCAAATCAGTACTAAAGTGATACTAATTTAAAAAATAATAATAATAATAATAATAAATAAAAAATTTTAATCATTCTACACCAATTCTAATATAAAAAATATTATTTTACTTCACATACTCAATAATTTTTAATAAAAATTATACTTTATTTCACATTCTAGATCAAAATATTCGAATCGAGTATTTTGGTTTAAGATGTAAAATAAAATTAATTTTTTTATTGAAAATTATTGAGTATGTGAAGTAAAAATAATATTTTTTTACATTAAAATTTGTATAGAATAATTAAAAAATTTTATTTATGATTATTATTGTTGTTTTTTAAATTAGTATTATTTTGGTCCTGATTTAGTCCTCGTGCCAAATAGGACCTTAGTTTGTTTGTAATATTACATTAAGCAAATCATGCTTGTATTATAATGTTGATCTAATGTTTAATATAAAATCATCTATGTACAATATTAATAAAAATAGATAGGAAAGTAAGATTTAATTTTTTTATATGAAATCATATATTTTAGTTTTTTTTTTGTGATTTAACTTATTAATTAGTACATTGGGATAATTGTACCTATGTTAAATTCATACCAGTCAACGTTTTGACTTAGTAGGCTTTTCTAAATAAATATAAGTTTTATAATTTGAATTTTGAGATCTACAACTATTTCATTAAATGAAGTGAGTTAATTGGGTATTTGTATAAAAATTAATTTTTTTATTAAGAATTTCTCTACATTTTAATTCTATAACGTGGCAACTTTCATTTCAAATAATTTTTATCAAAAAGACAGCTTTACCCATAGAATTAGACTAGATGCAATAAATGAAAAAAAAGGCAATTTTATTATGAAGAACATCAAAATGCAGATATATTTTTTACAAATTCTTGAAAATTGCTGTCTAAATTGCAATTAAGATCTAAATATAGAGACCAAAATATTATTTTTTTTACTTTTATTTACTACTGTTTGTTAATTTTCTAATATGTTAAGCAGCTTAGCAAGGTAGTTTAATAATCGTCACAAAATACTATTAGAAAAAATTATCAGAAAATACTAAATCATGTTAATTACCCTACAAATTAAAAAAACATGCATTTTCAATGATCAAGTTAATTTAAAATTGTTAATTTTGATATATAATACATTCTAAACTGATTTTTTTTTTGTTTTTGGAGTACAACTATATTTTAAAATAAAATTAATTTATTATAAAATAAAATTTATATATTGAAATAAATTTAGATATAATCATATTGAAAGTTATGTGAAATAGATTGATTTTTTATATTAGAGTTTATTTAATTTATAATTTAATTAATTTTTTCATCATTTAAAAAATATTTTTTTATCTTGTGTCATGTTCTTTAATTTATGGGAATAGATCTTATTGTTTTTTTCTATAGTGAAATATGATGCTAAAGTTGAATTAGCAATAAATTAAATATTTGCATAAATGTCCTTGTTTGAAGTACTATCTTATGAATGCTAAATTTCAAATTTTTCTTATATATTATACATATTCAAATCTAATATTGCTTCTACTTTAATTTTTCTTTGATTATTTCATATCATATAAAAAATAACAAGAAAGTACTTTAATTTTTTTTAATTGAAATCTGATCGTGTATCCTTGTCCATCATAGATGGAGACAGATGAATTAGTAGAGCTCCGTTAATGTAGGGGCTACGGCATAGGTAACTATACAACCGGCTCTTGATCACGGTCAACCAACATCTTAATAATGGTTGCTTCTCCCTAACCTATGGCCTAGGCGCCGCCAAGGAGCCAACTAGCAGACAAACTTGAGCTAGGGATTCAGTTCAAGATGTCTATTCGGACATCTTATTCGACTCTGGATGTTTGATTGGCCACGTGACATTCGGCTCTGGTAACTTTCGAATGGACCCTTGAACTGTTCGGGGATATAGATCGAGGATCAATCAGCGAATTAGCCCTAATATGATCCATGTGCTAGGCTAGGTTGATGCGACATATTTTACCCCCAACATGATCTAAAATAAGAAATGTCATAAACATTAATTAAAAGGCCCTACTAAATAATCAAATCTCATAAAAGTCCTTCTAAATAATCAAATAGGGATTCATTGGATCCACTCTGTTTATTATGTCAATTTCTAGTGAATCCATTTCATATCAATTAAGCTGATTTTGATTCACAAGAAATCAAATTCTATTTAAATTAAATAAAATTCCACTGAGCTGAAATTAAGTTTATGCTCAGCTCAGTCAAAATGAGTTGACTCAACACAAATTTGAAATCTAATTAATTTTCAATCGATTTTCGACCAAAATTAATTTCACAAGTTACAAGAAGATCGTATATGAACCAAACTTTTGTTAAGCTATTAGTAGCTCTACACGATAATTTGTTTATGTTTATTTATTAAATAAGTTTACATATATTATCATTTTATGTTCATGAATAAAATCTAATTTAAGTTCATAAACAAACTCGTTTTATTTATATATGTTATATGTTGTTATTGATAGTCCCCACATGTTTAAACATTTATATATGGCATGCACATATTTACTAATCTATATAAATATATAGTGGCATTTACATACATACCTCTTAAATCATCTTGAATTACATATTAAATTCCTCATTTTTTAATTTTACAATTTAACCCCCTAAATCATCCAAAAATAAAAACTAATAGAAAATATGTATTTGCAAATATATTTATAATATTTGTATATACATATTATTGATAATAAACATCCAAATAATTATAAATCAGCAAAAAATATACTTTGAAAATCTTGAGAAAGACCTAAATATGTTATTTTTGGATGATTTAGGGGGTTAAGTTATAAAATTAAAAAATAAGAAATTTAATATGTAATTCAAGATGATTTAAAGGGTATGTATGTAATTCTCTCAAATATATAACATAGCATATAATATAAGTATCATATGTAAATAGTTGTTAACAAATGAATGAAAATATATGATATTATCATTTCATGAGGTTCATTTCACATAGTTATTTCAAATTTCAAAAGTCATCTTCATTCGTAATTTGTCTAATTTATTGCATCGAAAACATCTCAAGTTAACGATATCTTCATTTCCAGTGGGTTATTTTAGTCGTAATCAGATGGAGCAAATGTTCAGTCAAATAGAATATAATATTATATAAATCTATATTTCTAAAATTCTCTTTTGACAGTTTCCATCAAATTTTTTGAAAAATAAAAATGGAGGTCTGTATCAATCTTTTATGAAGGAAAAATTCAAATTGTGATATTTTAATAATTGTTATTTTTGAAATTATTTCCGCTCTTTCCTTTGTCTCCCATTTGCTCTTTCTTTCTACAACTCCCAGAGATTATTGCTCTCACTAATTATGATAATTTGACTGCTAAAAAGTTGCATCCATCATTGAAAAACAACCCCAAATGAAGAGAAGGAGTTTCGATAGTCTTGAAAGTATTACACTCCTCACGTCTCTATTGAAAGAAGTGAAAAATAAACTTAATATTACAATCCTTAAGCAATATGCAGCGACAGTCATCTCTAATCAGTCCCCCTTTCTAGTCATTGCATTTAATCTGCTCTTCATAACTCCTCCTCCTATAAAAAAATCCTTCGTTTTTGCCTGCTTCACCAATCTCTCCCCCTCTTCCTCTTGAGGAAACCCTTCGAATGTTAGTATCATGATTAGGTATTTCTGTCCCTCCTAACATTCTTGTATCTTCCATCAATCAAGATGTTGGCACCCACCCTGCATCTCCACATCTTCTTAATAAAATACTTCCCTCTATTTTCCTATTCCAATCTTTTTCTAACGGTCTTCTCAAAAGTTGGCAAGGATTTGACATAGGACTGTTAGGATGATGATCTCCTCATTTAGCCATCAATAAGTATGCAGTTGTCGGAAAAGAGGGGTGGAGATTAGAAGAGAGACGGGAGAAGCAACGATTAAAAAGTATATTTTTTAGATATTTTAGCGTATCTGTGTGAGAGAAGAAATTTAAGTTGATATATGTAAATTTTTTATTTTCAAATTATGGTAACAGTTAAGTTGATTTTGAATTTAATAAAATCATTTCCAGTTTTTTACAATTTTTTATCAAAAAAAAGTTTTTTACAAATTTGAAATTTGCCGGTCCTTTTATACTATATATAAAAAAGGAAATTTTTCTGACCTAAATTTTTTTTGATTCGGGTTCGAATTCACGACAACATAATTTCCGATGTGAGGGAATTGTAGTATTTTTAGACAAAAAAAAATTCCCTGGTTCGTCTCCTCTAACCCAATTCATCTCTCTCTCTCTCTCTGCGGAAATCATGGATGCCCTGGATTCTGTGACCCATCCTCTGAGGGGATTCGCTATTGGTAGCGTTCGCCTTGTCAAGCGATGCCACAAGCCGGATAGGAAGGGTAAGCTCGCAGGACAGATCTGTCATCGTCCCCCTCACGGCGGTCGATCTGCCTGATCCATTTTGCACTTCTATTGCTCCGATTTCCCGAGAGTTAAACCTAATTTGATTGGAATTGTTGCTGATGAACCCAGAGTTCACGAAGGTTGCTGTGCGGGCCGCGATTGGTTTTGTAGTGATGGGATTCGTTGGCTTCTTTGTGAAGGTGATCTTTATTCCGATCAACAACATCATTGTTGGGGCTACCTAGGTAATGAAGCCTTCCGCATGTCCGTTTTCACTTTTTTTTGGTTGATTGATGTTTCATATCATAGAGAGAGATTGGATATCCGTTTTGTATCTCTTCTTAGTTATCTGCAACCGTGAACATTGGAGTTTTGACATTCATGAATAATGGTCTGTTTCAATCAATGTACGTCGCTAATGCACTTTGTGAATTTTGCTCGCATATTTGCATTGTTCATTACCTGTCATGATTTTGCATAATGTGGTTACTTGAGGATGCTACATTGAGGTTATCAATGTAATTTGTTTGTTTTTGTGGCAAATGCTCTTAGCTTATACCTCTAGCAATGGATATGCAATTGGAAAGATGGTTTTTTTCGTATTGTATTAGGGTTTAGAGTTTAGAAGATTAGGGATTGTACGTGTATACTTACATGACATATATGCATATACGTATGTGTATGCATATTAGTACATACAAACCTATACATAAAGTATGTGTATATGTACGTTTGTGTCATGGAATCTTTATATAAAGGGATTGCCAGCTATTGTAATAGTTAGTTGTTGAAGATGAACAAAATTTTGTGTTTGAGTGCATACTTTGATCCAAGTTAAAGGATTGATATTCTGATGAAGGAATTAGGAGGGTTAGCTCTAGGTGATAATACTCCAATAATCTAGTTATCTTTTTATTTAGTGAAAAGAAATCATCTCCATTTCTCTCTTCTTTTTCCATTCACTTCAAGTGCCAAATGCCTCTCACTCTCTTCTCCTAGCATCGACCCATCCACTTGTCGATGTGATCAATTCAATAAGGTGCTACTTCTTTTGTTTTTCCATGGCACAGTGGGCATCTTGTAGCTGGGCCCTAAGCAGCCGTTCATTTGCATGCTCGGACCATCTAGCCAACCCCGAGCAAGCTCTGGACACACGTCATGCCAACACATGCTTTAGTTCCAATATGCTCTGCCTCTACATGCAAGCACCTCCGTGTGAGCTCACCTAGTCGTGGTTTGATCTAATCATGCCCACCTGACTCGCTACTCGACATGCTTGTGACCTTGTCAACTTTAGCCACGCGGTTTGTCCAAATCGCGCGACTCCCTACGCCTCTTCGCAACTCCTGTGAGATCCATTAGCACGAACACACATATTTAATCGCCCGAGCTAGACCTTGTTCGCTTCGCTCAACTGAGTGGCGAGCTTCCCCCATTCGTGTCGCGTGTGCGACCCGCACAGGTTGTGTAACATCCCGGTAAAATTTAAATTTAGATTTTTGATTAATTTAATTTATTATGATGACATTAATTTTTATTTATGAGATTAATTATTTAAGATTAAATATATAAAATATTAAATGTTTGTTATGCGATTCAAAATTCAAAATGGCTAAAATTAATATTTAATTTAATTAATCAGGTTATTTAAAATTCAAATCCTATGAATTTAATTACCCATTAAATATCCATAACTACCTCCTTAAATTAAGGCTAAGAAAAATTACAGAAATACCCTCAGATTATTATTTAGAGAAAGAAATAGAGTTTCTCGCCCTAAAACACCGATTCAACTCTTCCCTTTCTACAACCGCCGCCGGCCTAGAGAGAGGAGAGAGAAAGTGGCGCATTGGAGAGAGAAAGAAGTCGGATCTCCCTCAAAATTGACGATTTCTCTTCATCTTCTTCTCGGTTTACACGTTTTCTTGCGCCTTCGATCGGATCTAGTGATTTTGGAGCGATATTTCTCTTCGGATCTCAAGAAAACCTAGAACTATGGTGAATTCAAGGTAGTTTTTACCCTAACTTTGCTAGATTAAATCTAAATATGAGTATTATAGAAATACTTTGAAAAATTTTGAAAATTTGCCATGAAAATAAAGAGTTCTCCTTTTAACTCATATATTATTTGTATTACATTTCTTTCCATTATTTCGAGTTGAACATTCTAACTACTTGGGGTCTGGATTCAAAACAAGATGCATATGTTTGTCTGTTCCTTAGTATGCTGGGTTTATTTTTATTAGAAACAATCCTAGCCGTGAAAGGCCAGAAGAGGATGATATAATGTCTTCATCCGTAACTTGTCCAAGATCTTTCTATGACCTATTTGCTGCTTTTTGTAGTTTAGTTCACATTTTTAATTGAATAAATCTGATAGTGAATTCCATTGCTTTATTTCTTCAACTTAGTAATTTTGAATCTTGAATGATTGCATTTCCATTCAGTCCTAAGTTGGTTGATTGCTTAAATTATTCAGTCTGCCATGCCATGGATATTAAAAGGTTCACTGTAATTTTGAAACAATAATTTTAGTAATATTTTAATAGGACACTCTGTTTGCTGTTTTTGATGTCTTCTTGACTCATGCTTCAATTTTGTCAAGCTATAACTATTTAATTGCAAACATATAATTATTTCTCTCAATTGTGATACTCACGAGAAGGGCAAGTGCATGAGCTTGCGTGAGTGAATAAATGTACAGACTTGTTGTCATACTCGTTGAGACTAATTAATATTTGAGCAATGTACGAGCTTGTCAAATAAATAATTTGTAATATAAGATTTTAATGCGACAATTGATTAAATTTAAATGTGATTTCTGTGGGATTACGCACCTGCCTTAGCACGAGCATATGATATATAGGCGCGATGGCGTCCACTGCCATTTTGGGCCAGGGGGTGAAAACTCCTAAAACTGATTGAGGACCTCATATTTTAGCTATTATGGGTCATAGCCTACGGGGCCAGGGGATGACGATCCTCAAATGTATAAAAGGCAGTTGAGGCGTAGTACGAGAAATCACGGGCCCAAAAGATAAAAGTGAAATTAATAAAAAGAAATTTACCCGTTACTTATATTTTTATCATTTCTATTTACATGCTGATATGATATTTTCTATGCAAATCATGATATGTTTGTTTAATATTACTGTTTACACTGTGTTATTCCATCTCTTTATCATACATGCATGCTTAATTAAAATCTATGTTATATATGTTTAATTGTTTGTTATTCTTATTACATCATGTTAATTTGCTATTATTATTATTATTGTTTAATGTTTTTATTTAAAGGCTTTGTTAGTGTACAACTTACGAGTCTGTTCTAACGGACTCTATCACTAACGTGGCAGGTACTGGAGCACTTAATCACGAGAATGGGGAGAATGCCAGTCAAGAGAAATATTAGTTTATTGCTTTATTTCCTAGAGAGTGACTTTTGCTTATGTGTTCGGTTGAGACTATAGTAGTTCTTCTTCATTTGCTTTAGTTGAATGTTTAATTCTGTTCTAAGTTGTAGTAATATGAACTCTTGTTGTAGCTTTTGATTTATTTAATTTTCTTTCGCTGTTGATTTAATTTTCCTTCTCCCCTAACTTAGATAATTTTTTGTGTGACGGCTAGGGTCGTCACAGGTTGCTTGCCTGTTTAACCGCACTTCACTAGCACGCTATGAAGCACGAACACGACACGGGGACACGTGGACACAACACAGTGCGACACAACGACACGATTTTCTAAAATATATAACACAGACATGACATAATACGTAAAACACAATAATAAAATTAATAATTTATACTTAAAAAATATAAAAAATAAAAATAACTTAAATTTTAAATATAAACAACTTGTGAGTAGCTTGGAAGTCTTATAAAATCAAGATGAGAACTTGAGAAGAAACATTATCGGCATTGAAGAGATTTGTAATGTAAATTTAAGATTCAGTTTGTAAAGTGAGTGGGAGAATAAGAAAAAATACAATTTTACTTGCCAGGACAATCATAGTGAGCATGATAATAAGAAAAGTTAAAAGCTCTCGACGTTGAGGGTGAGAGGACATAGATGAAGCTAGAGTTCCAAATTTTTTTGTAATTGGTTACTTTTCATGAGGCTCTAAGAAAGAGTGAAAGGAAGAAGTTTGATTTTAGTTTGGTTTGCATAAAATTTTGACTTATATTAGTTAACATTTTAATAATAATAATAAATAAGCTTTTAGTTTTATTAAATAATATTTTATTAATAATAAAATGTTTTTAAGTATTAATAAAAGAATAAGGATCTTGCTCATATACAAAGAGGAGGGAGACTAAAGAAGACATGACAAAAAACTATAATGAGTGATCTTAGTTACTTAAAACTTAGATAAGAATTTATTAATTGACAGAGTGCAATGAAAATAAAAGATTTATGTAGTCGACCCCACCTAGTAGGATAAAGGCTTGATTGTTATTATTGTTATTGTATAAATAAAAAGAATAAAGAAGAGATAGATATGTCTATAAGTTTTAATCTTATATTTAATATTATTAATAAATAAATTTAACATTAATATTAAATGAATTCAATTCTATCCCATATGCGTTCTAGAAGTGTTTTGTATCTCAAAAATATTCTGCATCTCAGAAGTGTTCTAAAAGTGTCTTAGAAGTGTTCTAAAAGTGTCTTAGAAGTGTTCTTCTCAGAAATACCCTGAAAATATCTCAAAAATGTTTTAGAAATATTCTAAAAATGTCTTAGAAGTGTTCTTCTCAGAAATACTTTGAAAATATCTCAAAAGTATCCTAAACATTATCATATATCCAAAAAGTGTTCATGTGGCTTGTTCGACATGAT
The DNA here is from genome assembly GCA_019297695.1 of Apostasia ramifera. Classification (NCBI taxonomy): domain Eukaryota; kingdom Viridiplantae; phylum Streptophyta; class Magnoliopsida; order Asparagales; family Orchidaceae; genus Apostasia; species Apostasia ramifera. The sequence continues at coordinate 81,672 of JAEMOT010004241.1, read as the reverse complement.
GTCCCTATGTGTTCGTGTGTTTGACACAAATACGACATGATTTTTTAAAGTGTCCATGCTTCATAGCTAGCATTGACTCATCTCTTGAGTTCGTCTCATTTGGGTTTGGCTCACTACAAATCTACATCATAATCGTCAATTTAGCGAGCCTTGGATGTATATGTCATTATCAAACCTAGTTACTTACTGATTCTTGAGTTTGCAGAAATCATTTACTTACATGATCATAATTTTATTTAAGAGTTAACTACTGTTGGATAATTTGTGTGAGAAAAATTAAATTAGTACCTGGACCACTCCAAATCTGACATTTTAAATTTTATTGGGCGAAAGCTGTAATCTAATTTGATAAATTTTTATTTATCAGACGATCCTATATAATTTTAAAATAACATAATTTGTGGGATTAACATCTTATTTATTTTAATAAGCATATGTTGAAAATATTTTGCATTTAAGCTATATAATTTGTTATTTAAAATTGATGTTTAGACATTTTCATTTCATCTTCATTTTGTACTGCATCAATGCTGAACCCTGCATGGGAATTGGGGTAGAAGCTGAGATTTGCACAATTCCATCACCCAAAATTGCTGAGCACTGCTTCAGCTTTATTACTGCCCTGTACAGTTAGAATTACCTGGTATCCTGCTTCTACACTGTCACTGACTTGCTTCAGCTCACCAGGGTGAACAACAATTGTCCTTTGAAATATTTTACCCAGCTTTCAAGTTGCAGTCTGCTGGATTTCAGCATTCGGGACATCAGAATGCTGAATTTCAACATCCTGATTGTCAGCATACTGAATTTCATTATTCTATATTCCATTGTGCATCATTTCAGCATTCTGAGATCTAGAATGCTGAATTTCAGCACTTAGAAATTCAGGATTCTGAATGTTTGTTACCTTCTTGAACTGAAATTGTCTCCCTTCTATTGATCTGATTTCCACCTGCTGGAGTTTGCTACAAGGCTGGATTCTACAGTTGGGCAGATTTTCCAGCATGGCAGCTCTACAAGACCAGCTGCAGCGTTACTGTTCTTTCCAACTGGACATACATGTGAAGTGCCAGCTTGCAAGTCTTTTTTGATGAGCACTGAGCAGGAATTTGATTTCAGCTGGTAGCACAGCGTTATGCTGAATTACTTGTGCTGTAATTTTAGCATGCTGGATTTCTAAGCTCCCTGACTGAGCTGAAGATCTGGACCAAATCTTGTAAGCCATTTTGCTTTTCTGAGCATCCAGGTTCTGTTGATCTAAGTTTCCTTTCAAAGTTGAACCAACTCACCCTCCAGCAGTATTCCGATTTGTTTGGTTGATGAACAAAACGGTCATCGGAGAGGAAAACCTTTTGCTTGTCTTGAAATGTGTATATAATGAGAAATAAAGTTAGTAATATTAAAAATAATGTAGGATGTGAAATAATGTTTATGGTTGTATTGAAAATAATGTAGGGTGTGAAATAAAATAAAATTTTTATTTTGAAATTTGTGTAAAATATAATAAAAAATCATTTATTGTTCTTATTTATTTTTTAAAATGTGTTGCATTTTGGGCAAGACATGACCAATTTAGTCGTGCAACCAAACATGTTATTGATTATGTCCAAGTAGAGCTTTAAATGAACCAAATTGAATCAGGCATTGGTCTGTTTAAGTTCATGTTTATTTACTAAAAACTAAACGCGAGCTCACATCAAGCTTGATTCGCAAACATAAAGATATGTTTAAGTTTGGTTTATGTGGTTCACGAATGAGCTCACTAATATATTTGCAAATAAGCTCATGTACATTTTAATTTACAGACATGAAAATTATAAATAAGCTCTTAGTAAGGACATAAATGTGTTCATGAACAAATTTATGCTAATTCATGATTAATAAATTTTTTTTAAATTAATAAACAAGATATATCAAAATCTCTAAATGAGATATTAATTGAGCTTCTAAAAGAGCACCATATCAAGTTTTATAATTAAGCATTATCATGAGCTTCATATGAACTGTTCATGGACATTAACGAACTAAACACTAGTATATTCAAACTCATTCATCTACCAATCGAGCTTTTAGAATTATGTTCAGACTTATTCGTTAATATTATCAAACTGAATATGAATAAGCTCTTATCGAACCAAACATCAAGTTGTTCATCGAACACTCAAATCATTTTCAGTTGTATATCCAAGTTATTTTTGGTCTTCCACTCACTCTCTTCAATGTCACGGCTTTGATCTTGTATGCTTATGTACAAGGGGCCTTTACAAGTCGATTTTAGGCATCTGCAAACTATCTTAAATATTCTTTTCTCATCTTATTTTTTGCAGATGCTCATACTCTCACTGATACAGCTAAATCTATTGCAGTTCACTCTATCATGCCTTTTCTTCCATACTTGCATTTGCATCTTAACTGCACCAATGTTATAATTTATGAATATTTTGTCACTTAACTACCCAATATTTACTCAGATATATAGTATAACTAGAGGTGTTTGTAGGAAGCAACTGTGCCAATTCAACCGAGGTTGTTATCAAGTCAACTGGACGTTGGTGTGTCCCACTCAGGCCCGATTTGATTTAGTTCAGTTCTATTTGGTCTTAACAGAAATTTGAAAATAATCTTAAACCCAATTTAAGATCGAAGACTAGTTGATCTTTTTTTTAATGGGAAGTTTAGTTTGATATTATATTGATGTTATATCATGTTCTCTAAATATTATGACATCTAAATACCATTTTTGGGTGGTTATTCTATAATTTTTTTAAAAGTTATCTAAAATATATCAAACCAAACTGTTATTTTTTTTAGATAATATGACATAGCATCAAGATAACATTGAACTAAATCTCCCTTAAGTTCAACCTTATTTAATAATAGGATTAATAACTAAAAGGTTCCTCTAGTTAATTCATAATTACTGTTTGGTTCATAATTTTTAAAATCTGGCTAAAAGGTCTCTATAGTTTGCCCAATATTATATAGAAGGTCCCTCCAATTTCAAATTCAACAGATTTTCAATTTTACCTTTAATACTTTTTTCAAATTTTTATATTTTTACCATCTGCCGCTATCTCGCCGATGCCACATTGCCACTACCTCGTCAACGCCACCTTGTCGCTAGTGTCTTGCCGCGAGAGAGAGAGAGAGAGAGAGAGGGGGGGGACTGGGACTGCCGGCATGCCTGCCCGCCTCCACGTAGGCACACGTGAGCGCGAGGGAGAAAGAGAGAGGGAGGCTGCACAGCGCGCGCTCTCGCAAGCACCCGCGCGGGAGAGAAAGAGAAGAGAGAGAGGGGTAAAAACATAATTTTAAAAAGTTTAAAGCGGAATATTTTCTAGCTGCTGACAGAAATTATTAGTAAGAATTTGTTATGTAATAATCATAATTTTCAGAGAAGTCTAGTGTTATAATATTTTTAAAATTGGAATATTTTAGTAAGTTTTTGAAAATCTTAAAAACTAAACGGCTGTTAACCCTATTATTTTTTTTTTATAACAGAATTTTCAGATTCCAGGCTGACACCAAACAGTGATAAACGAACTGTTTTATGAAGTTTTCTTCCAACAACTTTCTTCTTTCAGTAGATATTCACGTTTGTTTGAGCTATACTCTTTCTTAATGATCATGCATGTGGTGCTGTGTATTTTAATTTTTGAACTCACACCAGGCATTACAGTTCAAGCTAATTCACACCTTGATTGAGGATTAGCCCCTGAATAGTTTAACCCTATTCTTGGGCTACATGCGTGCTCGATAGGAGATGCGGTTATCGATCAAAGAAAGTCCTCCCTCTAGAGCCAACTCAGCTGATAATTCGATAAAAAGTTACCAAGAAGTTACACGTTATAGAGCTTGCAACTGTCTCTATAAATATCGATATCAACTACTTCAACTCTTCTCAGCTTTTATGGAGCTTTTCCCAAACTACAGTCAAGTGAAAAGTAGTTCCTTCAATCACATCATCATACATCAAGGAGTGGAGCAAAATTCATTAGAAGCTACGAAAAACCATCTCACGTCGTGGAGCTTAATGACATACTATCATTGAAGCAAATATGTACACACCGCATAATAGTGGACTTATTTTTAAGTTGCTAGGGGTGAGAGTTTAGCTCAAAGGTTGATAGTCATCTGATATTCGAATCGATATTTGGTTCGAGTTAAGTTCAGCTTGTGTTTATTGAGCTGAGCCACGAGCCATGATCTGATCAGATTGACTTGGCTTGATATTTATTTTTGTAAATATAAATAATATATTCAATTATTTCTTGTAATGATTTATTATTTGTATATGAGTATTAGTTCATTTTGGTTAGGATATCTGTTAGGTATCTTATTAGTATGATTAACCCAATTTTAAATCCTAGTAGAGATAATTTTTTTTAAAAAAAAAAATAATTCTTTGGAGGATTTGAATTGACTCAATTACAGCTCAAGCTAGCTTGAAGTTGAAATGAGTCGGCTTAAATTTGAATCGAATTAAGATAAGCCGAGCTTGAGATTCTCACCTCAATCCTCGGCTTTACCTTCTTTGTAAAGGTTTTTTTCATAAAGTCTGTCCATTCATTACTGCACTTATTTCTACGATAACTCATAGCATACTCCATACCACAAAGGATCTTCAATTGCGAAAGATCAAGGCCCATTGATGAATAGAAAAATTACATATTTATCATAAAATATTAATCATTTTATAAATTTGACATCTAAATTTTTAATATTACATATTAAATATAAAAATTATAACTCATGCATAATTCATGTCATAAAATATTATTAGTTTTCGCCCATTAATTTTCTAGTTAAAATTTTTTAATTAGTATTTTTTTATGATATTTTAGAGAAAGAAGAGGAAAAATAAGAAGGATGAAACAACCTGAATCTATTAATGAAGAGGAAGTAATAAGAAAAAAGAGAGGTAGATGAAGCTTAAAAAAAGGGGATAAAAATTCACCTAAAAACTTAGATCTTTATTGTTCATCGATGAGAGAGCGAGATGGCGAGCGATCCACTACAGTACTGAGCAAAAGAAAACAAGAGACAAAAACAAAACTGTATATCCTGATTCATCTGAATTTTGAAATTAACTATAATTTTTTGCAACAATTGACTTAGTCAACTACTGTAAAAGAGAGTCAAAACTCTTTTATAGCAGTTCTCTTTTACAATGATTGACTAAGTTAATCGTTGTAAAAAGCTTATTCTGTTACAGCTGACTAGGTCAACAGTTGTAAAAGACCTTCATTGTATCTTTTGCGAAGAACTTTTCAAAGTGATTTAGGGGGTGTTTGATTCAATGTTATCTTGATGTTATGTTATGTTTAGAGTGTTACCGATCTGATTTCGAGCCGAGCCAATACTGGCTCGAAATCGGATTGATTATATTTCGATCGACTCGAAATTGACTCGAGCTCGATTGAGTTCGACTTCGAGCCGATTTCGAGAATCGAATCTCAATTTTTTTTTGAGCCGATCTCAAGTCGGGTAAGCTCGACTCGATCCGACTCGAGATTGGTTCGGTTTATAATATGTATATATTATATAACATATATATTGTATTTAATATATATTATATACATATATTACATATACGTATTATAATATAAAATGTATTTTAATTCGAGCCGATTTTGAGCTGGATCGAGCCGAGCCTATCCCGACTCAAAATCGGCTCAAAATTATTACCGAGCCGAACTTTTGGCTCATTAGTCGGATCATTTAAATCGACTCAATTTCGATTCGATCTAAAATCGATTCAATTTTCGATCGATTTTTGATTTTCGATCCGTATTAACACCCTTAGTTATGTTATCTAGAGAAAACAGTTGTTTGATTTAATGTTATCTACAAAAAATTTTTTATTAGATTATAAAATTATCAGTCAAAAAACGATATCTTTAATATCACGATATCTACATTACATAATATAATACCAAGATAATATCGAACCAAAACGCGCCCTTAAATTAATCATAATTTTAAAATGAGTGTTGTCTAATATTTTATTTTATCCCAGTGAATCCTTTGTATGATGCATATATGGAAATTTTCATACATCTTAATGAACAACTTTATTTACATATTTATATTGATATCAGCTAAATTATTTCTCACATAATATAAAGCTATGAATCTACTTTTAATCAAAACTAAATCTGAACTCTTTATTGTCATTGGAACAAGATCCAAACCATTGAACATATGTTAATAAAAAAATTGCTGTGTCTCGAAATATTTTTTAAAATTTTTTACATATAAACCACACAAATTTTTTTTATATTACGCCGCTCATTTTCTTCAAAAACAACTACCACAATATAATTCAAATTTTGTGAAGAATATACATAAATATTTTTTTTAAATTTTGACGAAGGTTAACTCGAGTAGTCAAATATGATTTTAACATGTTATGATCTAATATATCTATTTATAATATCAAAACTTGCCATGTTTGTAAATCTTTCTAAAAAAAATTGATATTAAAAAAAAACTTTCTAAAAGTATCCTAAAATATGCATCCTGATGGAAAAATGCTTCATGTATGCATTGCTTATTGTTTTTAATTATATTTATTTCTATAATGTTCATCTAATCTGAATTATAAAAATATTGATTAATTAATTAATTAATTATGCATGTTCTTAGCAACCCTACCTTGATTTCTATATATTAAATTAGTCGACTATATTATCCACTTTATATCAAGAAAAT
>JAEMOT010004241.1:13069-64421 GCA_019297695.1 Apostasia ramifera | reverse complement strand
ATTTATTATTATTATTGTTGTTTTTTAAATTAGTACTATTTTGGTCCTGTTTTGGTCCTCGCGTCAAACAGGACCTAAAAGATGGTGAAATGCGTAATTTGTGATGAATTTAGTATTCTGTATGTAAATCTCACATAATTAAAATATATTTATTTTTTTAATATGAATTGTAGAAGGTCTTTACACTTTGATGCTACTGAGCTTTTTTATCATTTTTATTTTATTTTTTAATTTCAAAACTTAATTCAAATATTATTTTTAACCCAATTGGTACAAATTAATAAAAAATATATAATATAAAATACATTAAAAATCATGCACTATCACAAAAAATATCACACACTATATTAAGATTTTTAACATTCCATAAAGCTATTGTAAAAAAACTTCTAACAAAAGAGGTGGAATTAGTTCAAGTATTTTTGGTGGGATTTGACAAGTAAAAATATTTTATTTGTTTCAATATTAAAAATTTTATAGATAAACTCCTATGTAATTATATATAATGTTATTTTTTTCTTTTTAATTAAGAATATTTTAAACACAGAACAAAAATGTTCCAACATTATCACAATATAAAAATTTTTAAAAAAATTTGTAAACGATAGATCTACATATAATTAAATTTGTGATAACTTATTCATTTACTTCTGTCTGATTTAAAAATATCCGAAACTCGAAACTCGCTCGGAACTCGTTCGATTTTTGAATCGACTCGAAATCGGTTCGAAAATTTTGAATCGAATCATGAGCTAAGGATTTTGGCTCGAAGTTCATTTCGAGCCAATTTCGAGTTGGCCCTAGCTCGCTCGAAACATGATTCGATTTGGCTCGAAATTATATATATAGCATAAATAATATTGATATATTATATAAATATATATATAAATAAATTGTTATTTTATATAATTTAGTTAGTGGTTTAGTGGTAGAGTATAGAAAATTTAAGGTTCATTTTCCTCAAGATCTAGGGATCAAATCATCTTAGATACATAACATTTAACATTTTTTTTACAATTTCGAGCTGATTCGAATCATGATTCGAGTCAGCTCGAAATCGAGTCATTTCGAGCCGAGCCAGCTCGAATCATATCCCATTTCGATTTCGGACCAATTTCGAGCTGAGCCGAGCTCAAAATTTTTGATTTCGAGTTGAGTTTGACTCGCTCGAAATCGGCCCGATAACAGCCCTAGTCTGATCTCGTGCAAAATATTATAATGAATAAATATTACTAAAAAAAGTTTTTCGCTAGCCTAATTCTTGGCCAGGAACCTCTATGGTGATAATTATTTAAGGATAATAATAATAGATTAATAATGATAATGTCGGCAATCATATAATAATAATAATAATATAAAAAGGACAAATTACACTTGATCCTTAAATTTAAGGCTTAATATCGTACAATTTATATTTTTAAATTTATAATATCGGTCCCTGAATTTTAATAAATTATCAAATGAGTTTTTTTTCATTTTTTTATTATTAAAATTTTTTAAAATTACTGTTTTATCCCAACCGTTCTCTTTCTTCTCTCGATCAGACTGCGCGATCGACCTCTCTCTCTCTCCTCCCAATCCGACACACGCGCGCAAGCCGATCGGTCACCGGCGGGTCGCGGCTGCCAGCGAGTCGCGCTCGCATCGCGCGCGTGTGCCGGATAAGGAGGAGAAAGAAAAATGTAAGGGTAAAACGGTAATTTTAAAAAATTTAATAATAAAAAAATAAAAAAAAATTCATTTGATAATTTATTGAAACTCAGGGATCCTGATGTTTAAATTTAAAAATTTAGACCTGCGTGATATTAAGCGTTAAACTCAAAGACTTAGGTATAATTTATCTTATAAAAAATAAGAGTACCAATAATAAGATTTATTATTGCTTTCAAAAAATAATAACATTTATTATTAAAAAGATGAGGGTAGGGCTCACGCAGAGTCAAGTCAACGAAAATACTATAATTGAGAATATCACGTTTTCAAGTCCGTTAAGCTTATCCGATTTTCGGATTCGAACTGAACTTGAATTATGTTGTATTTCTTGACTTAAAATAAAAATTAAATTTACTATAAAAAAAATAAGTACTTTACATATATATAAATATATTTTTTTAATTATATATGTATTGTAGGTACATTTATATCTTCAATAATTTATGCCTACATATATATATATAATATTGCAATTAAACTATGTGCACTAAATTGATTTTCAGTTGGATCAAATGTGTCATATGAGCTGTTTTTTTTTTTTTTTAAAACAGCTCATATTTATGCGTACATATATTATAATTAAACTAAGTGCACAAATATATTAAATTGGTTTTAACTTGAATCAAATATGACAAATAGTCCGAATTTTGAGACATATAAAATTAAAACACTACAATGGCTTTAAGTTTTGAAAGATAAATAATTTAAGAAATTAATTCAAGTTGAAAAATAAAAAATAAAATACCTTCCATCACCAATCATAACATTCACCTCACAGCTTCAAATTGAACAATATTTTTTTTGTAATAGTATGTTTTTTGTTCTCATTGTTTGGTTCGACTTTTTTTTTTAGATATAAAAAAAAATTATTTTATTTTTTAAATTTAATGAGAGATAAATTTATTTTACTATTAAAAAATATGTAAAATGTGAAATACTTACAATTCTAATATTTGCATTCGTATTGGATGTGAAATAAAATTGATTTTTTTAATTAAAATTTGTGTTTGGCGAAAATTTCTCTTCGAACCAAACGAGGCGAAAGAGTTTCAATGTTGTTGATTGTTTATAAAAACGTAATATTTCTTCTTTTATAGATATAATAATACATAATTTTTATTACGTGAAATTGATGATCTGCTTAGAGGGTTCAGATGATATTACTGCTTATTTTTTTCTTTATTGGAAGAGCAATGGGTTTAAAGGACCAAACATGATCATCACATTCATTTTAAGTGATGCTTTCAGCTTTGGTTTTAATTAATAAAATCTTTTTTTTACTATTAGTCTAAATTTATTTTGCAGTCTCATATGACCATATTATATATATTTTATCCTCAACAAATATTGTTCTCACACTTATTACATAACATGCCAAAGTTTTTGGAATTAATTTCACTGTATATTTGCTTGAATCTCCCCCAACTTTAAAAGAAATCACAGATGAAAGAAAGTAATATCACAAACTTGTAATTTTGATTAATAAAATTGTTAATGAGTCGATTTCAAGTTAGTTAATCTCATTTTGAGTTTGAGCCTTTCACGTTTGAGTTGAGTTTTATTCAATTAATTTAAATCAAAATTATTCGAATTTAAATTGAGTTTCAAGTTAATAAAAATATTTTTAAAATATTATATTTTATCATATATAAAATGGTTTCCTACTTAATGGACGTTATTGAAAGAAGTTACGTGCCATGAGAGTTGTATATTTTGATAGTTAAACTAATAATGTTTTTATTCTATACAAATTTTAGGCAAATTTAAAAATTAAATATGCATTTTATTTTATGTAAACTAAAATAAAATTAATTTTTTAAAAATTTCTTAAATTTCAAAACAAATAAGTTACATTAAAAATTACTATTTGCTCTAATAAAAAATAATTTTATAAATAAACAACAATGATAAATATTTATTGCTGATAAAAGAGCACACTAGCCCTATTGAGCAAAACTCCTTAAATAAAGTAAACAATTTTCATCAAGATTTTCGATTACAACTCTTCAACTAAAAACTTGAAAGGGCAAAATAGTAAAAGCACCCTTATTAAAATCTTGTATTAGTTGTAAGATAAGTAACTACAAAAATTTTATATGAGATTCTGAATAACTGATTATAGTTGCCACAGGCCTACAATTAAATATGTAGGCTTTGGTTTGGTTTAAAAAATCGGACCGGACCGGCCGGTTCAACCGGTCGAACCGTGAACCAGTCAGCCAACCGGTCCGGTTTAATTTTATAATCGAATCCGCTTAAAACCGATCAGAACCGGTCTAAACCTCGGTTCAATCGGTCAACCGGTGAACCAGTACGGTTGAACCGGTAGAGTTTAAAATTAAAAAAAAAACTTTCCTAAACTCTGGATCCCTAACTCAGTCTCCGTTCTGCGGCCTCTACCGCGCGACAGTCACGAACTCGCGATTTCTTTTGCCTCGCACTCTCCTCTCCAGCCTCCATCCTTTCGAAATAATTTAGTATTTTATTATTTTAGTGATATGAAATGATTTAGTATTTTAATATTGATAAAGCATACATTTGTTCAGATTTTTTAATAATGTACTAAATATTATACTCAATTTGTGATTTGCGAATATTTTGTTGAGTTATTGTTATTTCGATTTGCTTGAAATTATTTTTTGAATTATTGACATAAAATATTATTTATTAAATTTAATTATTAAATATTCATTTTATGTCTAATTATTGTGTTGATGTGTGAATAATATATATCTTAACTATATTTATATTATATTTTATTAGTTTTTTTAATTTTTACTTTATCCCGGTTCGATCCCAGTTCGACCCCGGTTCGACCATTGAACTATGAACTATGAACTTTTCAGTCTATCGGTTCTGAAGCCGGTCTGATTTTCAAAATCTTGTTTGAGACTCTCTTCGATGACTCATTAAATAATTATAAGAGTCTTAAATTCTTTTTTTATGTAGCCTACAATTTTATAGTTTAAAAGTGTTCTTGGACTTTTGTGTACTTTTTTTTTTTCATTAGATGAGTATATTACCCACTGAGTAATGCACTTATTCAATAGATATATATATTATTCGAAAATCTCATAATAGTTTTAGCCAATTTTTTGAGGTTATGTAGCAATGCTTTTCAGGAAAAAAAAAATTTATCCAAAATTCAAAACTTTTAGGAGCTATTTGAATTAAGATTCCCATCTTAGGTCTTAGTTTTAGAAATATTTTATATATTTTTAAGTAAACAGAAAAAAAATTATATTATAATATAAAATAAGATTAATTTTAATATTTAAATTTAAAAAAATTATATTTGAGTGATATTTTTTAAGTTAAATATTTTATATGTGCTATTTTTAAAATTTAATATTTAAAGATAACATAATAAATAGAAATTAGAGTAGAATTTATTGTTTATAAATTTGTATTTAAAATAAATTAAAGTGAAAGTATTGTGTGTAAATTTATATTTAAAATATGAAGAATAATTTATTAATATTAAATTTAGGAGATAATATTTATAAATATATGAATTAGAGGTCTCGCAATAAAAAAAAAAACTTATTTTGTTTGACAAAAATCAATTTTTCATGTATGTATAAATTGGGGCGACAACTCCTCTCCGCTTGAACCATGTGAGCTTCTTCCCCAACATCTCTCATAAAGCCAGAAAAATGGACCCGAGCGTGGCCTCCGTTCGGTCGATTTCCCGCCAATTCCATCCGAAATGGCCCCGATTAGGGTTCGGATCTGGTGCGATCGCGATTCCCTCATCCTCCTTTCGTTATCGTGGTGATAGCGTAAGCTTCCGACGCAGATGTAAGCCTCTTTTCCTTCGAGGAGAGGGGAAATTCCTCTCGCCGTGGGACGAAGAACCCTACGAGATTCTAGCTGGAGGAAGAAAATCTTACCTTGACGAGCAGGACGTTGCGACGTTTGTCGACCCTCCGAAGGAGCTCATCCCCCTCGATCCGGAATCGTATAACCCTGCTGCCTACCTATGGTGAGCTTCAGAAGACCTTTTCTTATCGGGTTTTCTTTATATATCTACTTGGTGAAAGTCCTCGTTTTAAGAATAAAAAAAAAGTTCTCGTTTTAAGCAGCCTTTTTGGGGTTTCGCGGTTTTGTTCCTCGATAGTGGGATGAAGTGGGAGCTCGAATTGCGGTGTTAATTTTGTTGTTTCTCTGTGCGTTATGCGACTCAACTGAGTGGGGGCGTGCTAGTAAATTCATTGCTGATAATATCGGAACTTTTATTGATTTTATATGGCATGTTTTATAGGAAGAAAATTGGGGACATTCCTGAAGACAGAAGGCATCGATTGCTTTCCTCATTAATGCCTAGGTGACTACTTATATCTTCTTTCTTCTTTGGGTTACCTCAAAAACATATACTTCTTGCTCTTTCTATATTCTGAGGAAGCAGGAATAAGTGTTTGGCTGAACTTAGATTGCTTGTTGAAGTGCAGACATATACCAAGGGTATGGGAACTGGCTGGCACACGTTATCAGGATGCTAAGTTGGCTAAACAAAGTGCATCTTCTTTCTTAACCATGGATGACAACTCCATCACTCTAGAATACTGGAAATGTCGAACAAGCAAAGGTTCTCATCGTTGTCTTAGCATTGCTAAATCTAAATACAAATCATCTAAGTATGAGCTTCTGAACTTGTAATCTAAACAATGAACAACTAGTTTCTTTAAAGGTGGAAGGAAAATACATAACTATGATGCATGCAATTTAAAGCACAACCTGAAAATTAGTTAACTGCTGATGATGTGGGTGGTTTGTAAAAATTAACCAACTATTTGCAGTGGTTACTCTGCCTAGTCACTTATGAAAGGAAAAATGAACATTTCATTTCAAGCCTTTTAATATCTGATGTATTTTTGAGCTCTTGAAACAGGTCCACTGTCGTTTTCTTGGCTAAATGATTTTCGAACGGTTAGTACGCTTTACATTAATTGTTGTGTATCGCTTTATTAAGCTCACAATTCTCAGAATTTATTTGTTGCAACTTATAGTTATAGTGTGGGCATTTGCATGTTATTCCACTTTTATTAAGATTTGCACTTATATGTGATAGGGGATGCAGCCTCTTTATTTACACAAAAAGAGTGTTAAATAGCAGGAATGGGTCCAAGATGTAAATGTTGAAAATTGAATATCTAATATGTAAATAAGACAATTTTAGTGCCATGTATATAAATGGCGCTTTGGTTTTTATTTTCTGTAATCAGATCACATATTTTGTGTTTTATTATTTTCAAATTTGATGTATTTAGGCCATTTTCCATGGGAAAGACAAAGGAACCTATGGACGAATTCTCCTTGGTAAATTCCTATAAAGCAATAGACCTTTCTCTTTCAAAGCATTGTTTGAGTATGTAGAAAATGTTCCATCTCGTATTTATGTTTTAATTATGTAATGTTGACTTTTTGTAGTCTCGCTAAAGAGCATAATTGTGTAGACAACTTTTGAAATGCTCTAATTGTAATTCTTAAATCTCTGTTTACTAACTGACCTAAAACCTTAAGTTGTAGGTTATGTTCCATGAATTTTTATTTTTCTTATATACTTCCTCACGTGCAAGCTATTTTGCTTAAAAACATGGATTCAATTCGGCATAGATCCATAGATCCATTTTTTATGCAACATTGTGCTAGGATAACTGAGAACCACCGGAGACTCAAACTTGAGAACACTTCAGTACCATGTCAAATCTCTCCTTACTAATCGACCTATAAGCTTAAGATTGTAGATTATATATGATACAAGAATAATCTAATATTCTTACGTAAAATTAAGCACATATAATGGTAGAAGCTTCAATTATATCTTGAGTTGTGTTAGTTCTTAGAGATGCAGACATCATTCTTTTAACTATCATGGCATCCTTTTAATGATTCAGTTAGGTTGTTTTACATTTATCCCCTACCAAGTTGGTCATCAAATTTGGCTGGTTTAAATTTATAAGATTGAAAACTTATTATGTGATCAAGGAGTGTCTCGAGTTCCCTTATTTGCTCAGGGTCAGTTTCTGTAAGTTCAACAACTATTTCGATTATAGATACATAATTTTGACCTTAGCCATCATGATTTGCATTTTTACGGTGGTAGGGAATTTACAGAGCTTTTACATATTAAATACTCAGATTTCATATTCATACAACTATATTCTGTTTAAATGACACAATTTATTAGCTGAACTCTATTGCTGTGGAAGTGTTTTTTTTTTGGAATTTCAACAAGAATGTCGATTATAATTACTGAATTAACCCTCATCCATCATGATTTGCATTTTCTGTTCTTATGCAAATTTTATAAACATGCTCTTTAAATCTTTAGTTTTACATAATAAATGCTCAAAACTGCATACTTGAAATTATATCACCATCTGTTCTTTAGCATTACATAATGAACTAGCGTAGTCAAATTTTTTCACCGTCAGTTAGCACGAGGAATATAACATAATGCAGCCTTTGCCATTGCTGACCTTCGTCAAAGCTCTGCAGTTTTGCAGAGGTGGCGCAGATGATTGTAGCAGCTTTAAATTTCTGTTTTCTTTCTTGAACCTCTATTGGTGCGGTGCCTACACCACCATGGCTCATCTCTTGATACTCGTCCTGTAGAGCTTAAGATGATCGGTTGGAAGATAAAGAGGAGTGGGTGCTCATCGTGGGGACTAACGAGTAACGAGGAGCTGCGCCTCCAGCAAGCCGTGAATATGGTGAGAATCGTTTGAGCTAAACCATGACTAAACCATTATTAGGACCCTGGGTGGCTCCTCAGTTAACTTGTAAGAGCAATAATATCTAGCGAAGAACTATGCTGAGCGGCAAAATGTGTATTGTTATAGGGAATTTGGTGGCATTGGCTATCAGTGAGAGAGTTTGGTTCTTAAATATTTAGAAATCGGAAGATTACTGCCAACCCAACCACATTTATGGTTGTCCTGCATCACCATAAAACTATAGTTCTATTTTCTGATACAGTTTCTGCTTGGAATTTTATGATATGATTCCTGGCATGGCTTGTGAACAAGTTTATATTATGTGTGATGATGCTTAATCGTTACAAATTGCATGCCTTATCTCAGATGAGCCAGTCGCCATTCTTTCCAGTCGTTATTTTTCAGGACTGTCATTTTTTTCCTTGCAATTGTATTCCTCTGTATTTTTTTCCATCTCTTGGCCTTCAGTAATTTTATTTTATTTTTACTATTCCAGCTAGAGCAATTCCTTCTGTGGCAGCAAAGTTTTGTGGTCCATTATACTTCACAGTGAGACAGGTGACGGACGTAATGCCAACAGAGCAGCCTTGCGATCTTTCTTATGAATTTGGGAATGGACTGTTAGTCTTGCATGAGCTCCCTGAGGGATTTCCCAAACCTGGTATGTGAATTGACTCAAATCACAGCTGCATCTTTCTTTTAATTCTATATACGGTTGGCATATAGTCTAGTTTGATCAATCTGGGTTCAACTATCCCAACTTGAAATTGAAGTTTCTGATTTTGAGTCGAGTCAAAAACTGTTCAATTGCAGGTCATTTAGCAGCCTCAATACCTTGAATCAAACCAGAATTGTGCATTCTTTAAGTATCGCAAAGAATATAAGTCATGATGAGTTAGTTGTTCCTTACAAACCTGAACATCAAACCCTTTTAGATACTCTTCGCATGACATACAAATGCACATCAAATGCAGTATGTTACTCTATAAAGTGCAAGTATCACAGTATATGGTATATATATTGGAGCTCTCAAGATGAATTGTTTTCAGTGCAAGTGAATTGACTATGAATCATGAAGAAATGGTGTCAATTTCAAATCAATTAACACTTGACTTCTTATGGAGCAAGTTCTCAGTTTCAAACATAATCACCAGCGCCAGTTCAATCTTGATATTACTGTGTTTGGGCTGCCTAACATTGGTCCAGCGTACTTCTAGGGATAGAAATTATGTTTAAAAATTGAAACTCTATTCATGATTAGTCATACCCCTCGAAAACTAATTAGAATACAATTCGACTAGAGTCAAAGGTTAGACTCAACCTTATTTTGAGTTGATTTTGACATGAAATACGTATAAATATACACAATGAAACATTGGTTGAAACCTGGGAGTTATATTCTCCCATCTAGTTTCCATTTTGTTATAAAACATTTGCATAAGCTTGATCACCTTCAACTCAGACTCGAAATTGTCTTCTCTAGTTGAGGTCAACTTGAGAATACCTGACTCGAGTCGCTTGCTCGATCTTTTCCTATTTAACAGCCCTAACTCGAACTCCAACTAGTTGCCAATTTTGAAGTTAATATGCTGCCTTATTTTCAGAGAAGCATCCTTGGCCATTTAATGACCACCTGGTCATATACATTCGTCATGTGGGGCCAGGAGTCCTTGTTGGGCAGGCGTGGCAGGAAGGAAGGGATCTGGAGCAGGTGCCCAAAAAGTTCTGCGGTGAGATCTTGATGATCAAAGACTATTTCACTAGCTTACCAAATTGATAGCTTTGAATATGCATCATGGTTTATGAACTCATGTGGATTATTATTGATCTTCTCAAAACTCCATGAAATCTTATGTGATAATGCAAATTAGTGAATTTAAAGTTAACTTAGTCGAATCTCCTCATGCGTTGCATATTGGCACAAAGTTTCCATTTCTAGAGTTAGGGCATTTTAATATGGTCAAATCTCCTCTCGCGTTGCATATTGGCACAAAGTTTCCATTTCTAGAGTTAGGACATTGGCATTTTAATATTGTATTTGGGTCCGTTTAGCAGATTAGAACACTATCTTCATACATCAAAGCACAAATCTCTAGTTGGTCGTGGTTCCATGCGGCATCAAAAGTCCACATGGATGGTTGAAATGCAAGAAGGGTGGAATCTTGTCTAAATAGGCTATGGAGAACCAAGATGTGTAAATCTTTGCTCATTTGCACTGCGTGAGTTGTTTGAATACCATAATATTCGATTTTATTCTATTATCATTTATGCTATGTCAATGCATCCAACAAATCATGTTGATGTAGTTCACTTTGTGATCAGAACCAATCTTTGCTATTTTATGCATTACTGAATTTATTGGAAACAGTATTTAGTAATCAATCAGCTATTCCCTTTGGCCGCAAACAAAGTGTTAACAGTCAATTCACTAAACCATTGAGTAAACCTTTACTGATGCAGGGCATCTTTGATATTGCTTAAGCTAATGAAAATACAAGTATTTATTAGGAACTCTGCACGGAATGCTAATTGTGTATTTTTCATATATTATATAGAGTTCTCTCGTATTGTATCTTAAAAAAAAAGAGAGAGAGAGAAAATAATGATTAGAAAAAGAAAAAAGAGAGAAAAAGAAAAATAAGGAAAAAAATGAAAAAAAAATAAAAAATAAAAAAGGGGAAAAGGGTGGCACGGGCCAGTTGACCTGCGGCGACCCACACGGGCCCGCAATCGTCCGCCCATTTTGCTGGCCCGCTCCTGTTTTGCTTCGAGTTTTCTGCTAGTTGACCAGTGAGTTTGACCGCCGGCAACCTCTCTCTCCTCCCTCTATAAATGAAATTTTCGGAGGTCATTTTGAAAGATTCAAAAGTCTGATTTCAGTCATTTTTCTAGTGTTAAGCTTATGTCGCTGTGGAGAATATTTCTAATAACACCCTAACGCCAAAAAAGGACTCGAGGCGTCCCGGCTTCGGTAAACGGTTGAAGGGTTAACTGCCTACTTGTTGCCATCCTATATCTTTGTACTACTTTCTATACTTTATTTTGTTTCGTTTGTAATCGCTATTCTTTACTCGTATTTTCTTGCATCAAGCTTGTAATTCCCACTTTATGCTTTTCTTTTTTCGGTATTATCACAATTCACCAAATACTCATCATAGTATATTTTTTATGTTGTTCATATTTTTTGTTATTGTCACTTTGTTAAATCGATTACATACACTCGGTAGATCATATCGTGTATACTTTTTACATTCATCAAATTCTTGTAGAATTCTATTTTCGTGCATGTGGTATTCTTGTGTATAAAATTTATCATAATATTATCACCACAAAACTCATCAAATCAACTGCAAAATCAACTTTATTTGATTTTATCAAACTCGAGTTAATTTTCTCTGAACTCTGTAAGGAGATCTAAATGCATACATACATAAGACAAACATTTTACGACCGCTCACACGTCTTACTTGCATCACCTACCCCAAATAGATTAGTAGCATTGCTATTCATATGAGAATTAATATTACCTGGCAACTGTAGGAGGTAAATTTCTGGTTAGCAGGGAGGAGGGTCAATCAGAAACTTTCATTCAGAGCTCAATCACCCTTTTTCCACAAAGAAGCACCACATGAACTGCTAAACAAGCTAAAAAACAAATCTTCCCACATCATGAACTGCATTACCTAGCTTTCTATACAGTAATGTCTCTCTCCGTGCTCTTTAAATTAGTTGATAGCTCCTTCCTCTGTTACGGCAACCTTCTAATTTGTCTAGTTACATCAAAATTTCGATAGAAGAAGTTATTTCAGCACAATGTTTTCACAGATCATTCAGATCAGACCTCATTTCACTATTCCAGTAAATCTTGTTGCTGTTTGATCTGGACATAATAAATTGAGATATTTCAAAATATAGTAATTTAAATCGTCTAAATTCTGTGAGATATTTAAAATTAGTAAGTTGGTTAATTAAAATTTCAGCTTACTCACCCTCCAAACCTAATTAGCTTAATTAAGAATCCAGCATGACTTAATTATAGTAGCAGAATGAAATCGGATTAGTACATTAAGTAAATTCAATTTACCTAACAGAAAACACCCGACGATCAGAAATACTTTAATTTGTTCATCTCACTATAATTAAGTTATATATATCATATAAAATTTAATTTTAACTTAACTATATCAGTAGAACGGAGCGGATTAGTACATCGGATAAATTAAATTCATCCTATCCATGTCAATATAGTTAAGTTAATTACTAAATTTATATTCTGTAATTTTACTTATTGCACTTAACTTACTAATATTTATTTTTTTATATTATTGATATTTATTTACTGTAATATTAATTTTTATATTCTGTACATTTTTTTTACTAATATTTATCTACTGTAATTTTTTTTTCTCTAATATTTATTTTTCTGCAAATTTTTTTAATTAATTTTTTGTTAATATTTTTTTTGGCACATATATATATATACCATCTACATATATATTATATTCACACACTTCACATCTTATATATTAATAAATTAAATTTATATATATATATTTATATTAAATATAAGTATATATATATTATTTATATATAAACATATATATACATATTATTCTTGCTTATTTTTTTACGAGTGTTATTTTAAATTATTCAATTGCTTTTGTTTCAAAGACTTGCTCAAACGCCTTTGCTCAAAAAATAATAATAATAATATAAATCTCATAATAGTAAGTAGCTTTAAAAATATTTAAAATTTTTAATTAATAATAATTAAAATTTAAAATTTTAATTATACTTAATTTACCTTTTTTTTGGATGTGCAAGTGAACCAATACTAATTAATTTATATCATAATTATTTTATTTGTTAAGTGTGTGCGTTCTTGAATGGGTTAGGTTAGTCAACACAACAAAAATCGTCCCACTCACCTCCAAGCTAAAAATGCATTCACATCCTAAAATAGTTTCCTAAAAGGCTATAATTGTTGAAGTCTTGCTTCCTACTTGTAGAACACCAATAGGACTATCCTACGAGTAAATTTCTACCCAATGTCTTAAGCAATAGAATATTTATCGCTCTACCTTTACCCTTTTGATGATTTTTTTTTAAAATAAATATATTTAATTAACTAATTAATATTTCAAATATTATTAAAAAAAATTAACAAAAATAACATATTTCTGATGTAATTAGCGTTAGCGCCGTTAAGGCGAAGCCAATCATACGAGCGACTTTTACTATCATAATTTGACTGTCAACTCTCACATTTTCTTCACACTTCTCATTTCTTCATAGAAGTGAAAAAATGAAGAATGGGATTAGGGAAAAACAATTTAAAAATGACAAAATTAATGCAGAGGATCTGGTAAACAGAATATGGACAAAGGCAAAAAATGCATATTTATATTTTCTATATAATGATATCGTGTTTTGATATTTTCAGCCTATCAAAAATCTATGGAATATAAAACTTTCAATTGAATGAATGGGATAAAGTATATACTCATTTCATTTCTAGATTTAAAAGTAATATTACGTTGGAAAAAAAATATAACTCCATTGCGAAGACTTTTTATGTATTAAATCATACAAAAAGAATTAAAGTAATATTTTTCAAATAATATTGTAATTAAAAAAAATAAAGTGCAATGAGTGACTTCTCATTAATGAGAGTCGCCCGTTGTATAAAAAAAGTCACTCGTCGAGCAACGACTTCTCGTACGACAGGAGACTTCCTTAACAATGCTAGCACTAACGGCATCAGAAACATGCTTTGTAGCATCACAATACATAAATTAGAGTTGCATATGACATACAGCAACTGGTCCTCTAGAGATCAAAAGTCTATATATGGAAGACAATGTGAACTTAACAAAGAAGATTCAAAAGGAATTGAACCATCGGAGGGGTATATGATCAGAATAGCAGTCCCAAAAAAGCTCTCAGAGGGACGAAGAAATTAAAGAACTTTGCTGAAAATTCATTGACGTAGCCGATAGTCTTTTAGTCCACTTAACACCGGAGTAAAATTCGTGATCCTGGTTTCCAAATCCTAGCATAGATGGATCACGCAGTGAAAAGTAGAATTCAAACTTAAAAGCAAATTCATTTCATCAAGAACTCATGTTAAAGTAGCAATTTATCAACTATATAATTATAATAAATATATACTCCCACTTATAGACAGAGTGATCACATGAATAACATTAAACAACTTACTAAATTATCCTCTGCACCACATTCACACATCAATGACTGTCATGCCCGAAGAGCCTGCACCGATCCTCAAGGGCCTCAACTTCTCCCAGGAGAACCCATAACCCATCCCGTCCACCGCCGACGCGAAGCTCTCCCTGCACTCAAAGTAAAAAACAGTATAGACTGCCGTGATAAACGTGCTCCAAACCACACCGGCCGCCGCCGTCAGCGAGGTGATTTTAATCTGCATCTCTAAATCCTCCCGTGCCGAACCCATGGCAACAAAGTAGCCGACGGCGATGGTTCCAGCGCCGGCGAGGTCGAGGACGGTGATCGTCATGCCTCTCCGAACGTTGTTGTAGAAGAGCTCCACCGCCCAGGAGAGAGCGCCGATGCCGTAGGTCTCCTTCTTTTCCACCACCGTTATCACCAGGCTCAGCCACCACCGCGACCGCAGATAGATGTAGAGCGAAGCAGCCGCCGTGAAGAGAGAGCCGGAGATCCCGTCGACGAGAGGCGAATTTTCCCAGAGGTGGACAGAGGCGATGACGGCGGAGGACACGACGGCGAAGCCGATGGTTAAGACGAGGATGTAGAGTTGGGTGATGAGGGTTTGGTACCAGCGGATCTTGATCTTTTGGAGAAGGGAAGGGAGGGTGAGGGGCTCGCCGGTGTAAGCGGCAGAGAAGGCGTGGACGGCGGCGATGAGGAGGAGGAGGGAGAGGGAGAAGGCTGCGATAGAGAAGGGGGATTGGGCGGCGGCCAGGCGGCGGGCGTCGGAGATGATGGCGGCGATTTGTTTGGGGAAGTCCGGGCCGAATGGGGAAGGGTGGTGGTGGGAGAAGAAGGGGAGGAGTTTGGAGAGGAGATCTTTGGCGATGGGGGCGACGGAGAGGAAGTTGGAGATGAAGAGGAGGGAGGAGGTGAGGATGGAGAAGAGGAGGAGGGGGAAGGAGAGGGGGGAGCTCTGGCAGAGGAGCTTGAGAGCTCGGTCTAGGGTTTGGAAGATGGTGGGAGAGGGTTTGGAGGAGGATGTGATGAAGGCCATGGCTTTCAAAGAGCAGGCGATGTTTTTCTTCTCTTTTAATGGAGGAGAACTAATTATTCATTGGGGAAGGACTGAAGGAGGAGGTGGGTGGGTCCGATAAGAAGAGATGATGTGGCTGAGGAGGAGTGGGTCTGGCTGGTAGGGGGGTGGGTAGAACATAATTGCAACCTTCGCAGGGGAAAAAAAACATTTTAGGATTTAGGATTTAGAATTTAGAATTTAGGAAAAAAAAAGTGACGTTCGATTCATTAAATTAAATAATTATTTTTTTTAAATAACATAACATAATATCAATATAACATTGAACTAAACGCTTCCTTAGTGTTATGTTATGTAATCTAAATATCACGACATCTAAGGGGCATTTGGTTCAATGTTATCTTGATGTTATGTTATATTAGAGAAAATAATTATTTGGTTTAATGACATCTGTAAAAAATCTTCTATAAGATTATAAAATTATTAGTTAAAAAATGTAATTTATATGTCATAACATCTAGATGTCATGGCATCTAGATGTCATGGCATCTAAATTACATAACATAACACCAAGATAACAACGAACCAAATGCCCCCCCTAGATGTGATCTTTTAATTAATAATTTTATAATCTAATAAAAAATTTATTTATAGATGTCATTAAACCAAACAATTATTTAATCTACATAACATAACATAACATAACATCAAGATACCATTAAGGGAGCGTTTGGTTCAGTGTTATCTCAATGTCAATATTATTTAGATGTCATGTTATCTAAATGTCATTGTTATTCATCAATGGACATTTGTTTGATTCAATGTTATGATATTAGAAAATATCAATGCCATCCAAATTATTTTTATTTAATTGGAAGTTATTGATATTATAATAACAAATTGATAGTGTTATCTTGAGATGTCGCCCGATTTGAGGTGACATCTAAATGTCAGCATGTAATGTCATTTTTGTAATTAATTATAATATTATTTAAAGATATCATTAAATCAAATAATTACTTTCTAAAGATAACATAACATAACATGGAGATAACACTGAACCAAACGCCCCCTAAACCAAATGCCCCCTAAATAATTAGTAGGGAACTGTTTGTAAAATTTAAATTTAATGGGATAAAATTAATAAACCGCCAAATAAATAGGAGCCTATATGAGATTTACTTTTGTCGCTGTTAAATTTAAGTTTTTTATTTATTTTATTCTTAAAATTAAATATTTATATTTATTATCACATATTTTAAATACATAATTATAAAAATCACTTTCTCATCAAATTAAAATAAATCTAGTTATTCATTTTATTAAAAAAATAAAAATTCAATTATTTATTATTATAAGTAGATCATATTTATATTTATATATTCAAAATATAAAATGTGCGTAAATATCTAACTTTAAAATAAAATAAGTCAAAGAACTCAACTTTAAAAAGCTGCATATGTGAATTTTCCTAATTAATATTGCATAAACGAGGAGGAAATGATCAGACTTCGACCAAGCCTAGCATAACTCAAGCTCGAATCATCTCAATTTAATTCAAATTTGAGCTGTTTTGTTATAATTTTGAGCTAACTAGAGTCTTAATTAAGCCAACTCAAGCTCTCTGAAAATTAAATTTTTTTATAAAAAAGAGCCATTTATATGGATGATATTTTAATTATAAAAAATTCTACATTTCGCCGTCAAAAATGAAATATTATTTATATCATATTAAAATTATACAACATTACAAATTTTAGACTATTTTTAGATAAAATTATACTATACTATAAATTATGAGCTCTAAAATTACAATTTATAATCCAAATTATTAAACTTCATACCTTAAATTACTTTAATACTGAAAACTAAATATTAAAATGTAAACTTTATTCTAAAAATTTAATTTTTTCAAATTAAATATATATATATATATATAATTTACCATTTAATATAGTGAGATGAAAAATTCTATTATGAATTTGTAAAGCATAAAAAATAGGATAAATTTTATAAAAATATATTATTAATTTAACACATAATTTTTTTTAAAAAAATATTATATGAAATACGTAATCTTATAAAATTTTAGTATGATATACTTAATTTTTTTATTATTGATGATATAATACATAATTTTTTGTAATTAATGTGTTCTTCGTGTAAATTTTTCTAAAAAAATATTTTTATTAGAATTTAAAATTAGCTAAACTATACCAACAAAATAATCTAATAATATTCTAACTATAATTAACATATATTTATCTATAAGTAATAAATAATTATAATAGATTATTGACTGTATTATTATTTAAATAATAAATATCGAGTTAAGTCGATCCTATCCCAACCCTTATGAATTTTTCATAATTATGTACAGGAGAAATTTTTCAATTTTCTGACTTTATGCTGGACACTCTTAAAAAGTTGAAATTAAATGTTCATATAAGCTAAGATTAAAAAAAATTATGAAAAACATAAATAACAATAACAAAAGAGAGAAGGGTAAGGAGATAATTTAGAATATAGAAATAAAGTCCATACCTAAACAGAATTCTTAAATACCCTAATAAATGATTTTTCTCTTCTGAATTTCAGCATTAATCTATTTTATATTAAAACCAAGCACAATTATATTAAGAGAAATTTACATCAGTCACCCTAAAAAAAAAAAAAATTATAGACGTGTCCTATTAAATCAAATATTTAAATATTACATTCGTAAGTTCAATATTTATAAATGGTACCCCCACTTTAACTTCTGTTTTGGGATTCATTCGTAAATATTAAATTTAGGGGGTGCTATCTGTAAAAATTTACTTATAATTTTTTTTTTTTAGAAGTAACAGATGTAAATTTCCTCTTATATTAATTATTATCATCTATAAAGATGTTATAAAATTCAACTGAATGCGTTATACTTTCACCCAAGCTAAAGAAGTTATATAGTTAAATGTCTTATTGGCAGATCTTTTTACATATATGATCTTACAGTTTTGAAAGTATTGATGCAAAAAATATGTCAAAATAAAATGAAATAACAAGATAATTTCTATGTGAAAACCCAAGTATCCGGGAGAAAAATCACGACGTCGTCTAGGCGATTTAAATCCACTAATCGAATCCCTTCTCTTATAAAGCTTGAGGGTCTCTAAATGGAAATCGAATAAGAGAATGAGTACAAGAGAGAATGAGAGAGAGAGAGAGAGAGGGAGAGGCAGCTCGGCTCCCTTATTTATAGTTTGGAGAGGAGAGGATATAATGGGTACAGTCTGTCACATCTGACACCTATTCCTGCAAAAGATAATTGGGCAGTGGACCTCTATGCTGCCTTAAATCCTGAGTTAATATAGTAGTGCAGAGGGAACGATCTGGTAATATCTCCTTGAAGATCTGTTCGAGGAGGGTTGTTCGACTAGGAATGTTAGAGAAGGTTCTAACAGAAAGAATTGTAAAACTTTCACAAAAGATTAATAAGCATCGTATGTATTTCTTCCACGCAATGCATTGAGGAGTTCTATAATGATAATAAAAGAATCGCCTTCTAACCATACTCCTTAAAAAAAAAAAATTTTCTCAGTGATGCCAAATATTTACTTAATTTTTTTTTTTTGGAGTGTGTTTGTTGAGATTGGCCTGAGTTTGATCCTCAAGATGATCTCATATTTCTACTAGGTGCACCAAAATCATAGAAAATAAACCAATCAATCAAATTACTGATACAAAGAGGCATAACTAATTCATTGGTATTAAAGCCAATAATTTTATCTTCACAATCTCCGTTTTCTAATGAAATATAATATCTACTTGAGTGTGAGACTAATATCAAGTCGAGTTCGCGAAAGTTAAGTTAAATTTGAACTAAAAAATTTTAAGTTTAAACTAACTCAAAAATAATTTAAATTAATTAATTTTGAGCTGATTCCATTTCATATTCGATTTTGGCTCTATTTAGTTAAATAAAACAGAATTGATCCTCCATTCCAAGAATTAAAATCACTGAGCATCAAAATATTTATGTATATTATATATTTATACATATATATTATTCAAATATAAAATTTAAGTTAGTTCGAATTAATGTTGAAGCGAGTTATATCAAACTCAAAATTAATTTAAAGTCATTACATCAGCTCATTACTTAAATTAATTTATTTTGAGCCAATTTCAAATTAATTTAATTTTGAACTAATTTTCAAATTTTTGCATATTGTAGCACATATTTTTTAGAATTATTTTGCTCACTCTTGGTAATTCCTTTACCATAAATTACAACATCCTTTCACCCAAATTTCACAATTTTTTAAAATTTAAAGACATATGCAATATGTTTCTCATATTCCCAAATCAACTTCATCCTCATTTTTATCAAAAAAAAAAAAAAAAAAACTCATCCTCGTTTTGTGAGTAGTTCATAACTTGTTACATCTAAAGAGCTAATTCTTATTCTCCTATATCTATTTCATTTTCTTCAAAGTTGCATTGTTTGCGAGCCATCCTATAATTTTTTTTTTTTGAGATAATTGCATACGTACTACTAAAGTTTAATTATTTTATATATTTAAAACAAAAATTTTTAATATAATATAATAACCACTAAAATTATATGAATATTATATTTCATGTATAATTTATAACATAAAATTATAATATGTATGTAATAAAAATTATAATTTGGTGAGATGAATTAAATATGAAATATAATTTTTATATAATTTTAAAAATTAATATATAATATTTAAAATTTGAGTATATATTTTAGTAATATAGATATATTTATATATGATAGAAAATTATACCAAATATATTATTTGTGATACATCCAAATTAGGACATAACATGTATATTTATCTCTTTAATTAGAGAATGATTAAGTTGGGCCTTTCTTCAATGGGCTCAAGCCCATTAACTCTTTAATCAAATTACTTTTTATTATAATGAGTTCGAATTATCTCTAAATATTTTAAGTAATTATAATATAAAAGTCTATGAAATAATTGTTAAAAGAGAAAATAATTCATTAGAATACATCCTCTTACATATAATTTTCTAAGTATAGAAAAATTAATTTTTAAAAATGGTAAACAAAATATAATTAAGCATTAAGTATGGGAACCTTTCAGCATTAACCCTTTTTAACGGTATTTTGTCGCATGAATAGATTGTTTTATATGCAAAAAAATCACTACGTAGAAAAAATTATTTTACAATAAAACAAAATACATTAATACAAAAAATTTATATATATAACATATAAAGTTGACATATTAATTTATTAAATACTTTAAATACATTAATATTATCAGCAACACGTTGTAGTCTTCATTTGCATCTATTATTTGACCTGATCTAACTATGGTTAGCATTACTTCAATAATTTGATGCAAAATATTAATACGTAATATTACTAATATTTTTTAATTATTAAGTTATATCTAGCATTTGTTACTTATTTCAAAAAATATGTATGTAAAAATTATAATTAAGTTAGATAACATACACGGGTGATAATTTAATGCGAAAATTGAACCTTACTCGAAACTTTATTGTATTTCGCACGATTCAAAATCAACTTGTTTTTCTTCCGACTTGAAGTTAACTTGCTCGAAAAAAAATTAATTCAACTCGTAATCAACTTCATGTATATGTATAAATATACATATTTAAACAAAATTTAAGTATAATTAAGATATTTTTATATGTAAATATGATATAATATTTTACATAAAAGATATTATATTAAAAATATAAGTATAAAGTTTAAAAGTGAATTTATAATATTATATTTTAATATATTGAATATAAATAATGGATATTTTTAAGAAAATTATAGCTTATAATTAGGCTCGATTTAGCTTTAAAATTATTTCGAAATTAGAAGAATTTTAATAGACTTGAATCGAACTCCTCGAAATCAAATATTTCAATTTCGAATTGAGCCTTATTTCTCGAAATCGACTCAAAGCTACCCCTAATAGTAGATAATGGATGGAGACCACAAAGTGAAATAGTTAATATTAACATGTTTATAATATTTTTAAAGTAATATTTATATTTTAGGTATCTAATAAATAAATATGATAGTTTTATGAAATCTAATTAATTTTCTTTACTACACCATCTCGCATCCTCTTGGTTCAGTACATGCATATTACGGAGCTCAATCATTAAATGTTACATGTGGTGCTATGAGTGAGCCCATACATATGTGACGTTTTTATTGTTGGGCGGCGAACGATTTGGGCGCCCAAAGGTTCGGGCAAGAACCTAAAATCTTTTCCCCATGCGGACTCCAATAATCATGTCTCGTTTGGTTCGAATTTTTCTGAAAATGAAAAAAAAAATATTTTTTTTAAATATAATGAAAAAGAAGTTTATTTTACTATTAAAAAATATGTAAAATGTGAAATACTTTTAATTCTAATATTCGTATTTATATTGAATGTGAAATAAAGTTGATTTTTAAAATTAAAAGTTATGTTAGGTAAAAAACTTGTCACGAATCAAACGAGCCCGGATGAAGTCGATGGATCAAAAGAAAAGACTGAAAGGTTAGTTCATTAAATGTAAAATATAAGATAAAATAATTTAAGTCAAGAAGAAATATGTGGGGGAGGTTGATCGTTTTAAATCACGAGAGGGACTAATTAATTCGACAAATAAAATTAATTATTGCATCTTTATTCCAAAAATGCGATTTTATTAATAAGTTCCCGAGCTTTCTAATTTGTGCAGTCATTTATTATGAAGTACCCCTTCATCATAAAATGGCACCTCCAAGCCATGACATTTATAACACTAGTGATTGGCACGTGCATTATACGTGCTATTATATTTAATTATTTTAAAATAATTAAAATTTGATAAATAATATAATTATACACAATTATTTAGTGACAAAATATTATAAAGAATCACATGAATCAGTTGTTAAGTAAACAGATTTTGGAGAAATGATAGAGTTTATTGACAATTTATTATGTAAAGATATTGCAAACATATAATAAAATTCTTACAGATAACTACAATAGCATTATTTGCACTCATATAAATATCAAAGAAATTATATTTATTTGCATAAATAATAATATTTTAAAGAAAAAATGGATTGATAGCATTAACACAAATACTATTAAAAAATTATTGCACCTTCACATTTAAGAGAAGAAAAAAATTAACCAAAATATTTTAGTTATTATTGTTGCACTATGTTCATGTAATTCAATAACTTTGAGGTGTCAACTCGATAGTGTTGAGTAACATATAAGGTTCAGTTGCTATATTATTAGATTGTGGCAAAGTTGAAGTTTATATGTCCAATGCTTTCGGCGTAACCCAAAAAAATAACTAAGGGGGCGTTTGGTTCGTTGTTATCTTGGTGTTATGTTATATAATCTAGATGTCATGACATCTAGATATCATCTTTTAACTAATAACTTTATAATTAAATAGAAGATTATTTGTAGATGTCATTAAATCAAATAATTATCTTCTCTAGATAACATAACATAACATCAAGATAACATTGAATCAAACGCCCCATAAGTCTTAATATCAATTGAATACTTTATATAGATCAAAATTGAATATTGTAAAAGTTGTTAATTAATTGACATGTGCTAATATTGATTGGCAGTGGGTAAAGCTTTTTGCTTCATGATTAAACTATTCAAGTAGAATAACGTTTGATCTAGCTGTTTAGAAAGCTAAAATTTTTTTTCAGAGATTTTGAATTGGATATATAACTTAATAGAGGCAGTATATAATAGGATAATAGAAAAAATAACTATTATTTTTTGGTAATAGAATGATATTTTTACTTTCAGTAAATTTAATTAAAGAAAAATAAAACTAAAAAGATAATTAGCAGAGACAATTTTACATGAAATAATATATATAATGATTCAATTTTCAGTAATCATCAATAATACGACCATTAGCAGAAATATTTGTACATGAAAACAGTATTAAAAAGATATTAATTTTATATTTATAAATCAATATTGCAAGATGACAACACTTATTTAGTCACTTATGAATTATTTTCAATCTTAAATTAATATCAAACAAGATATCTAAATATGTGTTATAATATTTGTCTTGAATGATTCACAAACATATGTATGCTCTTTGATGAGGATATTTATTATTTATCTCAAGTTTAACGTAAACAAAATACTTTCTGAACAAAAGTAATTGTAGTGATTGCAGTCTTCAATTTTGGTACTTCATCAAAGCTAACTGAAATGAAAATACAGGAGAAATTTAGTTTGAAATACAATTTTTTATTTGTATGTTTAGCAATGACAAAAATATTTATATTAATATAATTAATACTATTTTGAATATATAGATATATACTTTCTAATTTTTGGATAACAGAACAAATATTCTAGAACAAATATGTATGTATATACTTTCACGATTATAGTCATTAAACATGACTTGAAAAATGATTGGAATGGTAAATTAAGAATCCATATCCCCTGAAATTCGATATATATATATTCAACATGAGAATGTTATAAAAATATTATAAGAACATAAAAAAATATTATATACATTAATTAAGCAACGATCATGTTGCAAATGCATTAAAAACAGGTTTTATAAATATAATTCTTGTAATAATAACAAATAATTTAAGATTATAATTTAATTTATTGTAGTAGTCAAATGAAAGCAAATCATACATACACCTTTAGAAGCAAGCCAAATAAAGATTATCATTATATAATTCATTCATCTACATAGTATTCTTCAATAATACAATCTCATAAAGAGCTTTCAAATGTATCAAAAAGAAAAGTTAAGATATAAAATTAAAAGTTTATTGAAAAAAAAAGAAAAAACGTATAAAATTAGAAATTAAGTAAAATATCTTGCCAAATTGGTAATCTAGAGTAAATTAAAATAATTAAAATTCAAACATGACAAATATTTAATTTTACAACTTAACACATTCTCTCTTTCTACACCAGAGCCTCAACAAATATTGATACAAAGTAAGTGAAAATTTAAAAGGAAAATATAAGTATTTATTGTTAAGTTAATCAGAAATAAATAAAAAGGATAACAGATAAATCAAGAATAAACAACCTCACATTCTCCGTCATCCGATTAAGTAAAAGCATTGACCAATGAAGGATCCAATTCGATAGCGCTATTTGCATCGGAGATAGTTTCTACATATTTATGTTTAAGAATTAAATTAATTAATTTCATACTATACTAAATAAATAACGTAGGCACAATGGATACAAAAATTTATAAGTCTGCATTAGCATATAGTGAAAACATGTTTGAGTTAATACGGTTTCTTATTGTTAGCATATAAAGAACCTTAAGCTTCAAGTTTAAATTTAAAATGAATTCCAGAACACATCCTGTGTTTTCAATGCTCAAACTACACCATGAAGAATAATGAGCATCAAATTTCAAGCTTATTGAAGTAATTAGAAGGCTTTTAAACATGCAATTCACTTCGTTCTTCCATAAATCCATGTGGTTGTTAATTGGAATTTTATGGAACTGAACTATCTTAAATTCTATATTGCACATATAACTATCTACACTACATTGTTGGATGCCTATTGTTTGTATAATTTTTATAATTTCTAAATTATGTTCGTCATTGTAACACAGATTCAATAAAATTTATATAAGCTAAATGAATAATTGATTATGAAACATATTTTTATTTAATAAAACTTATGTTAATTATTAATTACTATTGTACAATTTAAATTATACAAATAAAATATTTAACTTTTTATTAATATAAATATAAATAAAAATAAAATATATTATTTTTGCTATAATATATAAATTTGAGTATAAGAAGTAAAATATCTATTAACTGACTCGAAACTATTGTATTGGGTGGAGCTTCTCATAGCCCAGAGGGAAAAGAGTTTGTCTAAAATCAAGAGATCTTTGGTTTAACTCCATACTATTATAATTCTCAATTAGAAGTGAAGAAATTGTGATGTGTTTAAATATAAATAATTTAGACTTATGTATAATTAAGAAGGTAAAAATGTTAAGACTAAAATACAATTTCACTATTTTTTTAATACAAAAATATTTTTTACTTAAATGGAATTAAGACAAAACAGCTTTTGATTTTTTAATTAAAATATTTATATATTATTTATTCAAAAGCGGTGGATCGTGAGAGGGAGAGAGAGAAAACAGCTGAAATTGCATTTTGGTCTCAATGTTTTCTCTTCCTTATAAATAGCTTTGATTTAATAATTACATAAATTCTATAATAATTATTATAATATTTATAAAACTAAAAATTATTGTAAATGCGTTTATAATTATAATAAAAAACTTTACATTAAGTACTAAAGAATATAATATTTTTTTAAAATTAACTAAAAGAAGCAAAATATAAAAGGTTAAATTCTTGATTGTAGAAGTAGAGTTTTGCCTTACAGATAAATAATTGCATGTTGCCAAAAGATAAACCTCAAATTATAATTTTTTATAAAAACTTAGGATCTAAAATTTGTAGAATCAAGTATGACGTATAGAGGGGGGTGAATAAACATAATTAAAATTTAATTTAATTTACTAGATATAATAGTTAGTGCAAAATACAAGCGAAAGCAAATATAAGTGCAGACAAGAAGAAAATATCACATCCACAAAGAACACATGATATAACGTGGTTCGGCTCAAATTAGAGCCTAATCCACTCAACCCCGATCGAAAAGATATCACTATAACACACTCTTTGGTTTAGGCAGAAAAGCTCATACAAATCCTCCTTTATCCACTCACTAGAGGTCCTCCTCACTTTTAAGTGAGGACTCACTCACTCACCTCCTTCAACCCTTATTTGGAGGTCCTCTTCACACACAAAGTAAAGGCAGAAAATAAAAACTAAAAATTATAATAAAAAGAAAATCACTCACTCTTCCTTCTTATGATTTAATCTTGAGAGCTAGAAGAAGAGTGGATAAAGAGTTTGAGCACTTGAGTTCAAGTTCACCTAGTTTGCCTTGAAGCTTGATTAAAACTCAACTTGAATATTTTTATCAACTCTTAGGATAGTGGAGAATGAAGGTGAATATTGGGAGCAATTAGAGAATTTTATGAGGCAAGAGTAATATACCAACAACCCCTATCTCCTTATATAACAAGAGCTCCAACGGCTAGAAAAAGGAGTTGGAAAAGACCTGGAGGTCGACCTGCCCCCAGCTAGCCGTTGAAGGATAAAAATAGGCCAACGGTCACTTCCAAGGTGGTCCACCACTGAGGTCGCCTCCAAGTCGACCTGAAAAAATTCTCTAAGATGACCAAAGTTTCTGTTGAGGGTCACTGCTGAAGGTCGACCTCGGGTCGACCTAAACAAATCCCCCAAGATGACTAAAATTTTTGTTGAGGGTCGCTGCTGAAGGTCGACCTCGGGTCGACCTGAGGTTGACTTCACTACTGAAGGTCACCCTTCAACTATCCCAAAGCTGTCATGGAGCTATCACAACAAAAAAAAAAAATCTAGAACAATCTCACCATTACTAGGCCACATAATTAGGAGAATTTAAACTTTTAAGGCTATCTAGTTAACTCGCAGAGATTCTAAGTGCTCAAACTCATATCCACGCTATTCTAGCAATCAAGATCAACTTCACAATAATTCTATTCTCAAATAGAATAAAAAAGGATAATAATACAATTTGCTTAACTTAATCTTCAATGCTCAAATCTTTCTTTCCAACTTAATTAGATCTCAATTTTAATATATAATTGAGATGCAACTTTAATAAATTTGAGATTAAGAATACTAAACAATTATGTTAGTATAAATTAACTTAAATATATTGTTAAACATCAAAATTCTAATATTACCATAAGTGAGGAACCAACAAAATTAAAGCTAGAAAAATCAAAAAAACTATATTATAAGTTTTTAATGTAAATTTTATCCCATAATTTTTTATAAAAAATTAGGATTTAAAATTAAAGTTAGAAAGTCAAAGAACTGTATTGTAAGTTTTTAATTTAAAGTTTATCTCATTCAATAACAAGATTTTTGAATTTTTTAAATTAATAAATACAAAAAGTTTATCTCATTCAATAACAAGATTTTTGAATTTTTTAAATTAATAAATACAAAAAGTTTATCTCATTCAATAACAAGATTTTTGAATTTTTTAAATTAATAAATACAAAAAGTTTATCTCATTCAATAACAAGATTTTTGAATTTTTTAAATTAATAAATACAAATAAGATAAGAGAGAGAGAGGAGAAAGATGGAGGCCGGAGGCGGCCTAAGAGAGAGAGATAGAGAGAGGAGAGAGAAAAAAGGGACAGGTGGAGAGAGCAGAGAGAGAAAAAGAAATAAGAATAAGTAAAAATAAAATTTAAAATATTTAAGCGGGAGTAAAATTTAAAAAAATAAAAAATTTAATAGTTTGAAAATTGTATTATTTAAAATTATATTAAAAACATAAAAATAAAAGTACAAATTATTTTTTAAAAATTATATAATATAGAATTTAAATATTATTTTATTATTAATATTGACAATTAAAAATTTTATAAAATTTAATTATGAGTATCTACTTTAATTAAATTTTTATTAAATTAAAAGTTATGTATTACTATTTAAATTTAAACTTTATTTTCATTCAAAATTAATTTAATTTTTTAATTTATTATTAATTTAATTATAATTAATTAATTTAATTAAAATAATATTTAATTTTTATATTTAATATACTGTTTAAAGAGAGAGAGGGCGGCACTGGAGAGAGAGGCGGTAGAGAGAGAAGAAAGAGGTAGGAGAGAGTAGAGAGAGGAGAGAGAAAAAGAGGGACAGGTGGAGAGAGTGGATAGAGAAGAGGGCAGAGAGAGAGAAAAGATAAGAATAAGTAAAGATAATATTATTTAAAAAAAATAAATTTAAAACAGTATAAATTCTTTAAAAGTTGAACGACAAAATTGAAATTTAAAAATATAGCAACTTGTGCTACTCAAATGATTTAATTATACAAAAAATCTTTAAATATTATTTTATTATTAATATTAATATTTAAAATTTTTATAAAATCTAATTATTAGTATTCATTTNTTTTAAAGAGAGAGAGGAGAGAGAGAGGGAGGCTGGGGGCGGCTCTAGAGAGAGAGAGAGAGAGAGGAGAGACAGGGAGGCTGTGGGCGGCAGGCATTGAATTTTTTTTTAAGAAAAAATAAAAAAATAAGTAATAATTAAATATTTAATTTTTAAATTTTAATAAAAGCAAAAATAAAAAATTATAATTTCAAACAGCTTTGTACCATTTTTAATAATATAGTATTAGTATTATACTCAAGAACAGCACGAAATTATTTTCATAAAATTTCTAAAAATTAAACAAAAATACTACACATTTTATATTAAAAATTAATAAATATTAAATATATTTTATTTTTTTTTAATTTTTAGTATTTAATATACTTTTTTGGACCTTAAAATATTATAAAATATAAAATAAATATATATATCATGAGTAAGTACTAAAATAATAATGAAATAAATCAAAAAAATTTAATTATAATATAAATAAATTGAAGTAAAATTCAAAGATTTAAACTTTAAATTTAATTTTAAATTTTAAGAAAATTAAAAATATTAATAAAAATAAATAAAAATTTAAAATTTAATTTATGTCACTCTTATTCTGTATACTAGTGTATAGTAATGTAATTTAAGCGGCACATATTTCAAATTTACTCGGTTGAAGACCAAATTTTATTTAAAATTAATTTAATTTATTTTTTATTTTGATTTTTTTAATCATATTTTTTTCATGTAGAAATAGCATGAAATGCTTCACATTTTTTCAACAGGAATATTTTTATTACTAACTTACTTATTTATTCTTTTATTTTGAAACATACGTATCAATTTTTTATTTATAAATATCTTATAATAAAAATATTAAAAAATATTAAAATATTAATTAATACTAAATCATAATAAATTAATTTATGATTTTATATATAAATATTAATATGTTAACATATATAAAGTAAAATAAATCAAATTTTATAATTAAATAATATAAATTTAATACTTAATAAAAATAATTATAACTAATTTAATTGATTAAATATAGATATAAATATGAATTAATTTTAATTTAGTTCTAATCAAAATTTTAATTTATAATTAGATGTCAATAACAGTAAGCTAAAGCAAAATTCAAAAAAATAAACTTTAAATTTAATAATTTTGAAAACTTAAAATATCAGCAAAGATAAAAAACTTAAAAAATAATAAAATAAGTTAATCTTTAAAATTAATAATTATTAAGAATATTATTATTAAATAATAAATATTATTATTAAATAAAAAATTAAACAAAAAATATAATTTAAATTTATTAATTATTATGTAATTTACATAATCGGTGAAGGAGAGGCATTGGGCGGTTGGAGAAAGAAGAGAGAAAGAGAGATTGGGTGGAGGAAGCAGTAGCAAAATTGAAATATTATGTATATATTTTCGAAAAACTAAAAATAAAATAAAAAAATTAAATTATAAATTTTATTATAAAAAATAGAGAGTTAAATCATAATTTTTATGACAAAAATACTTTTAATAAAATATTAAAACTAAATTATTATAATTAATTATAAATATTTACTTTAAAAAAATATTAAATTATTAAAATAGAAATTATATTATTAATTTTTATTAAATTATTACTTAAAATTATAAAAATCAAAAAATTTAAAAGAGGTATTAGTATTTGAAATATTTGTGAAGTTTAATTGTTAATATCAACTTAAAAAAAATCGTGAATTATGAAATTAAAAATTATCTATTATTTTTTAAAATTTAAGTTCACTTTCAAGACACTTTATTTTATTTGATTCAAAATAAATTTTAATTTTTTTATTTAAAATTAATTTGCTTTAACTTAAATTAATTAAAATATATATTTTATTTTTATATTTATTAGGATTAATAAATTCAAAATTTAACATGTTATAAATAGTAAATTAAAATTTGTTTAGTATTTTTTAAACTTAAAATTCGCTTTCAAATCATCTTATTTTGTTTGATTCAAAATATATTCAATTTTTTTTAAAATTAATTTATTAATTAAAATATATATTTATTTTTATATTTAGTAGGGTTAATAAATTCAAAATTAAATTATATATTTATTTTAATTGTCTCAGCAATAAGTCAAATCAGCAATAACATATATAGTCACCACATAAGCATAAAACACAATCAACAATAAATAATATGTGAAATACTGTAGCATTTTTTTTGTAGCAATACGGAACTGTAGCAATGCGGAACTGTAGCAGTGCGCATATTGTAGCAGTGCGTATACTGTAGCAGTGCGTATATTGTAGCAGTACTATTTTTATACGTTTTTTTTGCCTATAAAGAATGATTCCCGGCTTATGGAAGGGTAAATTCAAAATTTAATGTATTATAAATAGTAAATTAAAAATTGTGTAGTATTTTTTAAACTTAGGCCTTGTTTGGCAATAGACTAAAAATTATGTCTAAAATTACCATGAACAAAATCTTAAATTTATTTAAAAAAAATTAAAAATTATTTTATATCTTATCTCACATAAATTTTAACATTAAACAATCAATTTATTTCACATCCAGCATAATTTTCAATAAATCAATCAATTTTATTTCACATCATACATAATTTTTAATATAACAAATTTATTTTATTTCACATTATACATATTTTTCAAAATTTTTTTTTTATTACCAAACACAGCTTTAAAGTTCGCTTTCAATCATCTTATTTTATTTGATTTAAAATAGATTTAATTTTTTATTTAAAATTAATTTATTTTTAATTAAATTAATTAAAATATATATTTATTTTTATATTTAGTAGGGTTAATAAATTCAAAATTAAATTATATATTTATTTTCGCAGGAGAGAGAGAGGACAGAGGAGAGAGAGGGAGGCGGTGGGCGGAAGAAAGGGGAGAGAGAGAGAGAGAGAGAGAGGAGAGAGGGAGGGCGGCAGGAGAGAGAAAGCAGAGAGAGAGGAGAGAAAGAAACGGCGGCAGGAGAGAGAAAGCAGAGAGTGAGGAGAGAGAGGGAGAGATTTTTTTTTTTCATTTTAAGTTGATGTGATCAACTGATCTGTTGAGCTATTAAACTTATTATTTTTGATATCGGATCAATTTCAAATCAAATCAGATAAAGAATACGACGTGAATCGAAGTTAATTTAAGATTTAATTTGATATCCACTGGCTTTAATGTTTTGAACAAAATTGCAACTCGTATCAAAATAATATTGGTATTCGAAGTTGTTTAAATGCTAAAAGCACAAGAAAACTCTTTTTATATTATTGACGTAGGATTTAGGGGATCCCAAGAAACACCAAAAAAGAGAGAGAGTTCCGGGAGACGGCGGCACGCAGAGGTATAAGCCTGATGGTTAAGACTTAAAAGGAGAGAGAGAGTTCGGGACATCCAGAAGAACACACAGAGATTTAGGCCTTGTTTGGCATGAGCCAAAAAATGGGCAAAAAAATATCTTAATAATATTTTAAATTTATTATAGATTTTAATAACTTTATTTCACATACAATACAAATTACAACCTTAAAAATCAACTTTATTTCACATCCAATACAAATTTCAACCTTAAAATCAACTTTATTTCACATCCTTACACACCTCCTAATATTAAAATAAATTTCTTTCCCATCAACTCTATAAAATAAATTATTTTCTCTTTCCTTACCCAAATTCATCCTCCAAGCGAGGTCCCTTACGTCCACCGAGCGATCAGCGAAGGGATTTCACTAGAGAAAAAGGGTAGCCGTGAAGGCTTAATACAATATTTGGGCAAGAGAGAGAGAAAGAAAGAGCTCCTCAGTTTGGGCTCTAATACAATAAGAATGGGAGAATCAAAGTAGCTGCTTGCACCTTGGTTTCCCCTATTGATCT
This sequence comes from Apostasia ramifera, assembly GCA_019297695.1. NCBI lineage: Eukaryota > Viridiplantae > Streptophyta > Magnoliopsida > Asparagales > Orchidaceae > Apostasia > Apostasia ramifera. Next base: position 31,815 of record JAEMOT010004241.1, on the reverse strand, counting down.
CCTTGATCTGATCTTTTATTTGTAGTTTCTGATCTCTCTTTTTTCATGAAGACTGTTCAAAGGTATTTGTAGGCAGCGGATGATGCAGCTTTATCCTGGTTTCCTAGAGAAAAATATGTGAACAAGCTCTGGGTTCGTGCCGCTTGTCGGCCGCCGGAGGGACCAAAAGCAGCAAAAGGAGGATGCTAACTTTTAATATTAGTACTACTTTTGGGGATCCATGATAGCTGGAGCATACGGACCCTTGATTTGCGGGTTTGGGAAAAGTGCCTTGTACGGGGAATGGCGCAGTCGGGCCAAACTAATTGCGACAGGCACCGCTTTGTAATATCGTCCTCGACGTTACCAGGGATGGTCCTAGCTCGTCGTGGTCGAGGCTTGGTTGACATCTCGTATCCGAGGTTTGACCGGGGTCTCGTGTCCGAGGTTTGACCGGGGTCTGAAACCTGTGAGAACAGATAGGTGAGTGAGTAAATAAATAAAAGCTGAAGGCCAGCTAAGCGCCACGTGTACGGCTGGGATGCAGCGCTGGAATCACGTATTAACATATATTAAAAAAAAAAAAGTTTTTTAAAATTATTCAATAAGTGCAGTAAAAAATATATTCAATGAGGATATGAAATCAACCCTTCTAGATGATTTAGGCCACAGCCGTCCCCGAATTTAATCAATTAATACAAAATGACAAAATTAAATTCAAAGTGAGGAACATTCAACCATGCTGCGTGCCTTTCAATGATATAAATAATAAAAAGGTAAATTCCAGTTAGGCATTTGAGTTTTAATTGACTTATCATGCAGGTCCATAATTTTAAAAACATGTCAGACAGGACCTCAAAATTTACTGTATAGATCATTGTGATCCTTAATATTTATAAAAAAACTTCCAATATGATCCAATTAAATATCTTCCGTTAAATCAAAATTTTAATTAAGAAATCAAAATTTTTTTAATGTGAAATTATAATTGTACCCCTGACGGGAGTTCGGCAGTGCGCGGCCGCTGGCACGGCGGGCTGCACACGGACGCCTTGCGTAGTGTCGTAGGCACGCGGAGCCGTGCGCGGCGGCGCGGCGGGCAACAAACAAACGCTCGCTCGAAGATGCTCGGAACTGAAAATATGGAAGGGTAAAAACGGGTATTTTCATAATTTTAATAGCGTTTAATGGATACCGTCACAAAAAAATCATAATGACTTATACAGTAATTTTTTGGGATATATCTGACATATTTTTCAAATTGTGAATCTATGTGACAAGTTGAGTAAGCCTCAAGGGACCTAAATGAAATTACCTCATAAATAAATATCATGACTCATGGATTAAATTAGGGTCAAGTTTGACTTGACCTATTTTCAATTTAATGCGAATGATAATTAGGTTAAATTTAAGTCAAGATCAACTCAATTTGAATTCAACTTATTGAAATGCTTATTATTTTTTATTTTCTTTTCTTTATTCTACACGATTTTCTTTCCAATTTTAAAATTTTTTAAAATAATATTTTTAGTTTTTCTTTTAAAAAATTTAACTTAAAATTAATTTTTAATTATATTTTTTTCTTTTTTCCCTAGTCCTCATGAATAGATAGGTAGTAATATATTAATTGAAAGTTATTAAAAAGAATCTAAATAAAATATTTATATTGATTTTAGATATTCAATTAAAATATTTTGAATTCTCAGAGGCTCAAATAGTGACCGATCGTCAAGCCATTTGGGGATCAAACTCTCGAATAGCAATAGAAATTGGTATTTTTTTAAATATATTTAATAAATTATATAGTATGTATTTTTTATATTATATATATTATAAACTATTAAAAATATTACACTTAATATGTTATGATTGTGGCATTAAAAAAATTATACATTTTATAGTATAAAATATAATTTATTTAATATATAAAATAATAAATTTATTATAATATATAAGTTTTTTTTAAGGGAGATTTACATACAGAACACTAAATTCATCACAAATTACGCATTTCATTATCTTTTAGTAAATATTACACATATCACATTCTGCTTATGGGTTTTAGATTTCTATTTTAACAATAGAAATGTAAAAAGAATGTGATATGTGTAGTATTTACTAAAAGAATGTGATATGTGTAGTATTTACTAAAAGATGATGAAATGCATAATTTGTGATAAATTCAGTGTTCTGTATGTGAATTCTCCCTTTTTTTAATGCTATTAGAAATGGGATGTTATCATTGGACGATAGTGACGGCCATTTATTGTGACTTGTCAGTCAACTAAAGCCCTTCGTTACAGCAGTGGCTACAAATAGTTGCGTTTTCATATAATTCCTACTCTATTATGTGCAGTTAATTATTTTATTATTATTATTATTATTAGTATCATTAAGTTTTTTTTTATATTTGTAGTATCATTAATAATTATTGATGTATAAAAGAAGAAGTTCCAAGAGACAGCGGTACGCAAAGAGCTAAACCTAGTGATTAAGACTTAATTGAGAATGAAGGGCATCCAGAAAAATGCGCAAAAATTTAAAGTGGTTCAGGGACAGTTTGTTATTTACGTCCATCTGGCGAGCTCTAAGTTTTTCACTATATCTCAGAAAATGGGCCTGTAAGGTTTAATACAGAACGATATAAAATACAGAACGGTATAAAATACAGAAAGAAAAACAAAATTCCAGCAAAAGATCCAGCCCTTCCGGAAGCCTTGCTCAAGGGTATGTATAGTTAGCTTGTAATGACAGTCTGCAAACTACGAGCATGCGGCAAGCTGAAGCTGTCTTGTCAGGAAAATGACTTCCCCCCTCCCGTAATTTAACTTTAGCTGTGGCGCCACACTCCAGATATGGAATGTGTACAGTGTATGGCTGCTTGGCGTCATGGTGTGTACGAATTATAGGGTTGTCAATCTGGAGGGATGCGATAGCTACGGCTTGGGCCACATGTCGGCGTCGATGCTATTGCAAGGGCTAGTATTCGAAACCGAAGGTATAACTCTTCTACAAGGGCAACAAATAATTAGATTAGTCAATCCTCGTGCTTGACAGTGCTAAACCTCATCCTCGATGACTGGTAAGCTAAATTAGAGACCCTCTTAGAGTAACACGTGTACGGCTGAGATTCAACGCTGGAGCCACGTATTAACAATAATAAAAATGCATATTCTTTAAAAAAGAAAGAATGAAAATGCATAAGGTCATGAGCGCTAACTACCAGACTTCTAGGTTAAAAAAATATAAAAATAAAATATTTCATGCTGAAAATGGAATGTAGTTCTTGGATTATATAAATAAATAATATGATTCTAATATATAAAGATGTTTTTTGGGTAAAATTATGAAACTAATAATAAAAAACTCTGTAGTTAAGCATGCTTCAACTAAAATAATACTAAGATAGGCGGCAGTCTTAGAAAATACTCAAGTTATATAGTTATCTAATGTTAAAATAAATAATTTCTCTATATTTAAATTACATGATGCTACAGAAAGAGTACATTTTGTAATTATAAATTTAATGTGACGCTTGTGGTCGAAGAGAGCTGGGAGTTAGATCTAATTTTTTTATAATTTAAATTTTATAAAGATCTAATTGTATATATGCCCGGACTATGGGGACCTAATAGATATTAACCCAAAGAAAATTCAACAGCAAGTTGGTGGAATTCATTGCCAAGTGAGGAACATAGCCATGAGGTCATGACTGGAAAATAACAGATATCTGCTCGCTTGAAGGAAGAAAAGTCAATTTGATATTCGATTTTTTAGTTTCAAATTAATTCACAAGTTAAAATTTTGATTTTTTTTTTGAACTTTAGATTTGACTTTAATTTTTGGGATAATTACCAACATGCCACACCATTTTACTTTATTTATGCGTTACTCATCCATCCTTAGTTAATTACGTTATGCACACTCAAAACATTATAAAATCTTACATACACACACTTTCACTTATTTCCATTATAATGAGCAATTATAATTTTTCAATAACCTAACTATAGTTAGGTTACAAAAAATCTGAACCGTTCATCATATTATTTTAAGAATATTTATATATATTTTGAGTGAAAATCTTAAAACTTTGATGTTTAGGTTATCGTAAGGGAAGGAAACATCCGCGACGTGAATTAATTTTAGGACAGATCAGCGCTTTAGTGTGACATCGAGGAAGAAAAAAAATATGTACTATTAAGGGTAAATATGTAATTTTGATAATTTACTAACAAATTTTTTTTTTCAAATAGATTTTAAATAAATTTTTACTTAAGTGTGTGTATGTAAGATTTTATAATATTTTGAGTGTGTATAGCGTAATTAACTAAGAATGGATGAGTAATGCATAAATAAAATAAAATGGTGTGGCATGCAGGTAATTATCCTTAATTTTTACATTTTTCAATGTTTTGATTTTCCAATTGCATAAAATTCTAGGGAGTAATACTACATTACTATGTACCACAAATATGTACTAATTTATTTATTTTGGTTTTATAAAACAGTTGTACTGATATGTTCCACAGGGTGGGTCCGGATGTTAGGATGGCATTACAAATTTGTCCCTATTTAAAAAAAAATTTTAATTTGAGTCCCTAAAATTATAAATATATTATCATTTGATCCCAATTAAGATAAAATTATTAATACTTTATTATTATATTATATGATTATTTTAATTATTAATACTAGTTTTTCTATTTTTAAATTTTTAGAATAAAAAAATAAGAAATAAGAAAAATTATAATTTAGATTTTTATTAAATTTTTTAAAAAAATTATGAAAGAGTGGTATAATAGTTCCTTAAAATATGTAAATAATTCAAGCTAATTAAAAAAATAATGAAACTTTATGTTTTCTATTGCGAAAAAGAGATTAAAACTATGAAGTTTTTATAATCTTATGGATTAAAATTGAAATTTTTTAAATATTTGGATTAATTTATAATAGTTTTTTGACTTTTGGGATCTGGATGTAATTTACCTATTCCTCACTCTTCTCTTGACCATAATTGATAGTTATCTTGACTAATGTGAAGTCAATAAGGCGGAGCAGTTTTTAAAATATTTTGTATAGGATGCATTCCATTTTACAAAAAAACTTGGTGGGCCACATCAAGGTCTATCCTGAAATATATTTAATGTTCTTTTTTATTTGTATTTTTTTTTGATAAAAAATGTCAATTTTTTTTTATTTGCATTTAATGTTCATTTTAAATGCTCTTGTATATGCAGATCAGGTTCTACGTGAATAATGCTTTTTTAAAAAAAAAATTATAATAATTATTTGGATTTAAAAATAAAAAAATAATAATCTTTTAAAATAAATAAATTTACGTATATAATACATACCTCTTAATTCATCTTGAATTACATATTAAACTCCATATTTTTTAATTTTATAATTTCATCCCTCAAATTTTCTAATAATAAAAACTAATAGAATACGTATATTTATAAATATATTTATAATATTTTATATATACATATTATTGATAATAAAAATTTAAATAATTATAATCAGCAAAAAAAAATTTTAAAAAATTTTGAGAAAGACCTAAATATGTTATTTTTGGATAATTTAAGAGGTGAAGTTGTAAAATTAAAAAATAAAAAATTTAAATATGTAATATAAATGCTCCTTTAAAATATCAACACACTTCAAATTAATAAAAATATATCAAATTTTATCAGAAAATGGCTAGCAAAAAAAAAGTGAGATTTAAAGAAAAAAACTAAAACTCATTATTTTTATAATATCAGGATCAAATTTAATGTTATTTAAATAGTAGGACTAATTTGCAATCCACTACAGACGAAAGGCGCTGGATGCAACTTACCCAATACTTTATTTAACTACGGACAAAATCACATGCGCGTCGTCGACCTGAACGTGGCCAAGTACTGAATAGTTTACAAAAGTCAAGTTTGTCGAGTTGCATTATTATTTAAGTTTATTAAATCAGTTAAAAAAAAGCAAATTGCATATAGATGTTACAAGATTCTGCATCTTAATATACAGTTTTTAAAATTGTAATTATTAGGTCCTTGCAATCAAATTTTTTTTCATTTTGTTACACAGATTTAAATAATAATATTTAATTATAATTTATTGCCATATAATCATTCTATTACATGCAATGCTACATTCAATTTGCACAAAATATATAAAATATAAGGACACAAAGGGACCACATAATTATAAATTGCTAACTCACAAACTTAAGTGTTATACTTTAAAATCTAAAGACCAACATTAAAAACCTTAATATAATTTAAGTATTATTAGTCAAAATAGATGAACTAGTATGCAAGAGATCTAAGACTTGAGGGACCTATATGCAATTTATTTTTGAAAATACTTTATTATTTTTTATATTGATGCAATTCACATTGCGATTTGGATCCCATCCTGCCACTCCCATTCCACCATCTTCGCCTCCATCTCTACCGCCTCGGCTTCGCTTCCTTCTACCACGACGACCTCCGCCGGATCCTGAGCTTCCCGAAGCGCCTCCAGAAGCTTCCCCAGAGTCCTATTCGACGATCCTCCCTCCGCCACAGCCGTTGCCGCCATTGCCGCCACCTCCGCCGCCCTCTCCCTCGCCCTCCTCCCCTTCTCCCCTCCCATGAGCTCCCTCACCCCTTCCTCCACCGCCCTCCTCCCCAGCACAGCAGCCTCCGCCGCCGCCGCCACCGGCGGAGGAGTCGCTAGCCGGACCCCGATTTGGAGGTCATCCACCACCATCTTAGCGTTAATATACTGCTCGGCCATCATCGGCCAAGCCAGTAACGGCACGCCGCTAGTCGCCGCCTCCAGCACCGAGTTCCACCCGCAGTGGCTGACGAAGCCCCCTACTGCCACGTGGCGAAGCAGCTGCGCCTGTGGGACCCACCCTCTCTCGATCCTGCCGACCTGGCTAAGCTCGCTCCTTGCTTCCTCAGGCGGGTCCCACGTCTGAGCCCGAACGGCCCAGATGAACCGGAACCCGGCCCGAACTAGCCCGTGGGCCAACTCATCCAACTGCCCGCTGGAAACGTCCGCCTGCGTGCCGAACGACACGTACACGACAGAGCCGGGAGGCTGCCGGTCGAGCCATCGGAGGCTGTCCGACTCGGGCCCGGACTCCGCCTTATCGAGGGCGTCGGAGCCGCCGAGGAGCGAGAGCGGGCCGACTAGCCATGCGCGGCCGCCGCCCGCCGACCGGTAGAAAGACTCTAAGAGCTCGACGAACGCCGGGCGCTCGAGCTCTTCGAAGCTGTTGACCAGGATGCCCCAGCTCTGCACGTCCGATGGGCCGGCCTCGTTGAGGAACTGAGACCCGGGGTCGAGCGGGTCGACCGATTTGCGAATCGAATCCGGCACCTCGGCCATGGTTAGCCGGAAGTCCGGCGGGGTTCCGGCGACGGAGAATGGTTCGTCATCGCCGGAGACGGCTGGGAGGTTTAGCCAGAGGGCCTTGGAGAGGGACATGGAGAAGGCGGACATGCCGTGGAAGGCTAGCCGCGGGAGGCGGAAGCGGCGGCAGATGGGGAAGGTCCAGCTGAGAAAGAAGTCGGAGACGAGGCAGAGGGGGGGGTGGGGGGAGCGTAGAAGGAGGCGGAAGTGGTGGAGGAAAGGGGCTTGGAGGAGGGTTGTGGCAGCGAGGAAGGAGGGGAAGAGGGAGATGGAAGGGAGGGAGTCGGTGGACTCGACGCCAGCGGGGAGGTCTGGGTGGGAGGGGAAGGGGAGGACGATGAGGCGGACTGATCTGGCGGAGGACGAGACGTGACGGCGGATGAAGGGGACATTGGCCGGAGTGGTGATGATGGTGACGAGGGCTCCGAGGGAGGAGAGAGCGGTGGCGAAGTGGAGGAGGGGGAGCGTGTGGCCTTTCGACATGAAAGGGAAGAGGACGAAGTGATCGCGCGGCAGTTCGCCGGCGGCGGCGGGCGTGAGAACCGGCATGTTCGGATTGTGATAGGAGTTTTTTTTTTTTTGATGAAGTTTGTGATCAGTTTCGGACGCAGGATGAGATAAAAAGATGTCATTTTATAGTTGAATTGAATGAGCCGGTAAATTGTATTTAGGACCCTATAATAAGATTATTATATCAATTTGATCTATATTTTTTTATGAACATATTTTAATATTTATACTTAGCCTTTTAAAATATAAATTTGATGTCAATGCTACCAATCAAAGTTTTGAAATAATTATAAAAAATCTGGGGATATTATAATTAATTTTGGTTGCAGCTTAATTTTATAAAATAGATGTTTACAATTGGATCCTCCAATTTATTTTCTAATTTTTCTCTGGTACTTCCATCAATAATGTCAACAGTTATAAATGAGCAAATTTTGCGCTATGCTTTAATAAAGGTAATAATATAGTTTGCAAATAAATTTAATGTAATAAAATTAGTATTGAGATTGTTTTTAGGGCAAATTATGCCCAGGTTTTTGAGTTTAACGCTTAATATCTCGCAGGTCCATGTTTTTTAAATTATAACATCGGGGTCTCTGAGTTTTAATAAATTATCAAATGAATTTTTTTATTATTATTATAAATAAATAAAATTATCGTTTTACCCCTGTCATTCTCTCTCTCCTCCCAATCCGGCCTGTGCGCGTGCGAGGGATCGGGAGGACAGAAAGAAAGTGGAATCTCTCTCTCCGGATCGAGGACGGAGAGGGATCGGGAGGAGAGAGAAAGGGGGGTAAAACGGTAATTTTAAAAATTTAAATTATAAAAAAATTTAAAAAAAGACACATTTGATAATTTATTAAAATTCAGGGACCCCGATATTATAATTTTAAAAACATAGATCTGCGTGATATTAAGCATTAAACTCAAGAACCTGGATGTAATTTGCCCTTGTTTTTATGTGCATTTGGCTCAATAATATTTTGATGTTCTTTATATTATATAGATTTTTTTAATACTTATCTATATCATTTTTTATAATAATTATAATTTTTATAAAATTATTTATATATGTCAGTTAAGTTAAATACTTTTTAAAAATAATAATATGACATACTTTGATAACATTAAACCTGGCACCCATTAAATTAATTAAATGTGACATAAAAACATGAGGTTAGTTGTAATGTCAAAAGAATAAGTATAAGTAAATTTCATTTATCTTAACTAGATTGAGTTAAATCTATTAGATTTAAGTTGCCTTTTAATATATGTTTTAGTTGGACTAATCTTAAGTTTTACTCTTAATATAATTATTTAATTAAACTTCTATGTATGTATTTATATATTAAGTTTTTAAATATATATTATAATATATTAATATATATATATATATGTAATATTTTAAAATATATATAAACCAACTTAAATGCATATCATTATATAAATATTGAATTATTATAAGTTTAATTAATTTTATTTCGTGTGAATTAATTTCAGATCAATTTTACATAAAATATTATTCACATTTTGAGAGAGTTTTGAGTTTTAACATACATGTTTGGTAACTTTGGTTGGTGGATGCTTTGAAATTAAATAGGTGGTTGAATTTTATATTGCATGTGAAGTTCATTATTTTTGTTGGGAAATGTGTAAATCTAAAATATATAGAATAGATTTGAATGTTAAAATTTTTATAAGATATACAGAAAATATAAAAAACTAAAGACATTTATATACATATTATTTTTTTAATTACATGTTAAATTCCATAATTTTTATTTTACAACAAAATTCTCAAATTTTTTGAAATAAAAATTATTGGTACACATATATTTACAAATATATTTAAAAATTTTGTATATATATATATATGTTATTAGTAATAAAAATCTAAATAATTATAATTAATAAAAAAAATTCAATAATAATTTAAATATATCAAACAAGTGGTTGCAAGAAAGAGAAGAGCAATTAGGAGGCTATAAAATCAAGTCTAAACTCACTGATGATATTCAAATCAATAATGAAGAAGAAGATATTCGTAATAATAATGAGATATTGTAAGAAGATGAAATAATTGAGTCTATTCCCGAATGTCTAACAAGAGAGCTCGATATCGATTTTATGAGAGATTAATATACCAATAGAGGTCGTGTTTAGATCGATGCAAACCAATTATATACCAATTAATATATAGTTAGTTGTGGGTATTTATTAGTTATTATATATGAAGTCTGTGTTGTTATACTAAATTGTTTGAATTTCCTATTTTTGTACGTGCAGGTAAACCATGATATTTTTAAGTGATGCATGTGCATGAACTTAACTTTGATCTAAATTTTTTTATTTTTCTATGTATTTTTTTCAGAGATTTAAGCATTAGGCTGATATTTCAGCGATATTTTCTGGCTAATTTGTTGTGAGCCCTTCAGTAAACATAGTTGTTAGGGTTTGAGTGGGATTAAAGATGTTATAATGAGATTAAAGCTGGATCAACCTCTCTTAAAACAAAGGCAGTGCGAGAGTTTTAATACGAAACATACATTCATTCTATCAAGGCTATTAATTTTGCTCGAAAATATCGAAGATCGCTCGAATATTGAATTGGATTTTCGATCGAATAGAACTTGACTCGATCCGAACGAGCCCTTTTTTTTGATAAAATTACAATCAAAACGAGCCCTTTTTTGGCTCAAGATTTTTATCAATCCAATCTTGAGTTTACATAGGATCAGATCGAGACGGCTGGAAATCAAATCGATTAAAAATATAAGATATTTATATATATGTTTATACTTGTAATTGGGTTTAATATATTATTATTTTACGATAGTTTAGTGGAAGACTTTACTAGAACTTTCTCTATAACTTTTATTCAAATGATATTAATTATCAAATATTTTTTTGTTTTTATTTTTAAACATTAGATCATGATGAGTGATCATTATTTAAGTTGGTTGTTAAAAACAAAATATTGCATTCGTATAAACAGTTAAATATATTTATAAATGCAAAATTAATATCAATATTATGTCATTTGAGCATAATTTTTATATTTTTTATTTCTAATATATAAATTGAATTATCAATATATTATTAAAATCTAAATGATATTTTATTGCATAATTTTCTCGATGATATTAATTCAGAATCAAGTTACTATTCAGATATATTTTTCATGAATATATGTAGGTGACGTCACAGCATAAATGTTAATGGACGAGATCAAAGCATAAAATACCAATCTTGAAGCGCCAAAGTCAAATTAGATATTGATGGCTGATCATGGAAAATATCAACCAGCTATTTAAATAGTCAAGGGAAATTGGAGTCAAATTAATGAAGTTGTTGCATAGAAAATTACTGAAAAAATTATTATGAGAGAAGGAGAAGATTAGATTATATTATATAGTTATAATAGAAGCCATTAGCAAAGGGCTGGCTGGAGGTGTGCTCCGCAAGGGCTGGCTGGGTGCAAGGGCTGAAGGCTTGGTTTCTGTTGGGTGTCCACGGCAGAGAAGGAAGCAAGAAGGAAGCAAGGCAGAGAGCTTGGAAGCTTTTCACCGGGCATCAATGGCAGCTAGACCTTAAGCTTCATCTGTTTTTTTTTTTTTTTCGCACTGCTTTTAGTTCGCTTGTTTCGCTAAGTTGTAGTTTTAATTTTATATTGTTCTAGCGAACTCTAGCTTTGATTTTCATCTCATTTCAGCAAAAGTACTTTCATTCTGTAGCTCATCTTTGAGCCGTGGTTCAGTTTTTATTAAACGTTTTATGTTCTAGTTCAAATTTTTACTCAATCACATTTAAATATTTAATATTTTCGTTTGCATCTTATCTCAATCAAATCGTTTTGAGGAGATTGTGTTCGGTCTATTTCAACCCATCCCTTTGGATTTGACTCGTACTTGCACTTACTTTCTACAATATCACCGTGCGCTTGTGGTTTAACTAGTTTTTATATCAACACTGGTTAAATGAACAAATACATTTACACTTAACCTTTTGCTGAAAGATCAAAAATTAGGTGAAAGTTGGATTGGCTTTTGCTCAGATCAAGCTTGAATTGATAACAAATGTGTCAAACCTAACTTGAATTAAACTCTTCTTGTTTATTCCTTGGATTGAATAAAAAAATTTTAATTCAATTTTGACTCAAGGCTAACTCTTATCCTTCCCTATCCAGGATATTAATCTCTTAACTCGGATCTAAGCTAAGAGAACTCAAGCATCATTTCAGTCAACAAGGACAAGCAACTATTACAATAGGAGGTGACCTCTTTAGATAAAGATCCCAACATGTGATATTAAGGAAATAAAATGAAATGCAAAAAATAAACTTTCAAATATAATTAGTTAAATAAAAAAATATTTTAATAAGAGTATTAAAGTAAATCTTCATCTTTTCAAGTTAGTTTCAAATTTTCAATTATTATCAACTAACTTAATCAACATCATATCATTCTAAATTAATCCAAATATGAATATGTGATTAAGATTAAGCAAATTTGGATGTAATCAAATACGGGTTGTCATAATATCCCCGTTAGAATTTTTCTCTAAGAAGTAAACAAACATTGCTGACCTACGAGAACAGTACGCATCTCATGCAAAAGTAAAAGTTTGAGATAAAGCCATGATGTCTAGGTGATAGATGATTAGTAAGATTAGGTGAGTTCTAAGAAAAGTGCACCTTATGGCCCTGTTTGGCAATGGACTAAAAATCATGTCTAAAATTACTCATGGTCAAAATCTTAAATTTATTTTAAAAAAATTTAAAAAAATATTTTATATCTCATCTTACACAAATTCCAACATTAAACAATCACTTTATTTCACATCCAACATAATTCTCAATAAATCAATCAACTTTATTTTATATCATACATAATTTTTAATATAACTAACTTACTTTATTTCATATCATACATATTTTTCAAAAATGACTAAAAATTTCAACCAAATCTTTCTTTTTTTTTATTACCAAACAGAGCTTATAGGTCTAAGGTGATGAAGAAGTGGAAGGAGGGGCGAAGCCCTTTATCGCTGGTGTTTGGCCGTAGAGGTTGCTGAAAAAAGGGGGAGAATAGTGGCCCAGTTTGTGGTTGGGTTGGAGGAAGCAATGTCATCGGCCACAAGGAAGGGGATGCTTAGGGTGTAGATGGGTGAGCTAAATCTCAAGAGGTCATCTTTATCGGCAATGAGCAAGTAATTTCTATATGAGATAGATAACAACAAGTATGTTTCGCTACATGAACCCAATGGGAGAAGACCAATTGGTAGTGATGGCCGTTGAAACAAAGTGCACAAGCGGCTATCTTCTGAGTTGGGAATTAGAATCGTTGATGAAGCTATGCTGGTGGCAAAGGGTGATAGCAACATTGACCGAGAGAAAAAGCTCTATTTTTGGGATAAAGGATCTCCAGCTAAATCTGTAAGGGTTGTTGTCCACTGTAAGGAGACTAAAACCACACTCCTGAAGTACCCCAAGCTCAAGTGGCTAGTAAAATTGGAAGGAACAATGACAAGTCTTCTGCATTGTATACACTAATTTCTTGATGGCCTGAGGGTATGGCCATACTCTAAGGCCTTGTTTGGCAACATGCTAAAAATTAATGCTAATTTTAGTCATGATCAAAATCTTAAATTTTTTTTTAAAAAAATTTAAAAATTTATTTTATCTCATCTTACACAAATTCAATATTAAACAATCACTTTATTTCACATCTAACATAATTTTTAATATAACTAACTCACTTTATTTCACATCATACATATTTTTTTAAAATTTTTTACAAAAATTTTTAAAATCATCTTTTTTTCCTCCAACCAAATAGAGCCTAAGAGATACGAACTATTTTGTAGATGTTGTTCGAGTCGATAGAGGGATTCGAAGGTGGGGGAAGTTTTATGGTACTACAATTAGGAAGCTATAGCACACAATGAAGTCATTATTGTTGTTGATGTGGAAGAGAGAGAGCACAAGAGAGGGGTTGTTGGCCTTGGAATTAGGAAGCTATAGCACACAATGAAGTCATTATTGTTGTTGATGTGGAAGAGAGAGAGAGCACAAGAGAGGGGTTGTTTGCCTTGGTAGGTATGGTGTTTTGGCCATCCTCTCATACTTCATATATTATTTTCAGAAGCACAAATGAAGTAGGGAGCCTGAAGTGATTGTTGGCCTTAGTAGGTATGTTGTTTTGGCCATCCTCTCATACTTCATATATTATTTTCAGAAGCACAAATGAAGTAGGGAGCCTGAAGTGATTGATGTGGGTTACGGGAAGTATTTCATCAGATAGGATTGTTGTGTAGTTTGGTATGTGGTGGAGCTTGGCACGACAAGCAGTGGGATATGATGATTGAATACCATCCTTTAGACCTTCAGCACGTGCAATCATTACTGTACCATTATGTGTAATGCAAGTTGTCACTAAAGTATTGGGGTCCTAGGGGTTGTGTTATTGATTTAGAACAAGAAGTTGTCGCTGCTAGGACTGGATTGTTTGTCATAGTTTGGTTCTAACAACGGACAACCTGATCCCCTCAATTACTATGGCTCAAAATCTAGTTCGTTCGACATCTAGAGAAGATGCTAAATCTAAAGTGGGCAATAAGTTGATTTTCAAAGTAGTGAAGCTAATGGAAATGGAGCGCAGTGCAGCACAGAATGAATAACATAAAGTCCAATAAGGATAAGAAAAAGACGAAGAATAACACCACTGACACTGCATTATCTCTTCAAGTGATTCTTTTGAAGATTGTTAAATTTGTCGAGCACCTTTCTACAACAGAAACGAAGAAGGAATGATAGGGAGGGAGCAAGCTCCTTAGTCCTTTTAATGAACTATGTAGTTTTTTTGGAACTACCATGGAATTGGGATGACTAGCTCCCGCAATTATTTTTAAACATCACTAATGAAACAATCCTTGTATATTTGTTTTGCTAGAGACTCGAAAGTAGTTGTAAATACTTTAGGCAAAGATGAAGTTTTGTAGCAATCTCTTCTCAATGTAATTCGTGTACCATTATTCTAGTTTGGGATGAGAATAGAGTATTCATGTGAGTTTTTCTTTGATATTAAGAAATGCCTCCATAATATGTGGTAAAAGCTTAGTAACATTTGAAGGTTAAAGAAATCCATTAAAAAATCGAAGAAAAGCGAATCAACTCAAAAAATATGACTAAGAGAAGAGAGTATTTATACTTTAAACCCTATCAAGTGACACTCCTATATGAAAATAGAAAACGAAAGGCAACTAAAAAAATGAGAGGTCGTGCTAAAGGCAACATTTAAGAGAAAGAAGCAGTTATGCCATTCGCCACCTTCGCCCGGATCAGGAACTTCCAAGAAATTCTCAAGTGGCTGATGAACAGAATGATCAATATTAAGATGTTTGGTGCTCAATTGGGAGGTTTTGAAGGATTGTGAAACTTGAGGAGGTGAGAAAGAGAGGAGAGCTTTTTCACAAGAGTTTAAAAGATATTTCCAGCAAGAGTAGAAAGGGATAGCTGGATCTCGAAGAAAAAAATCAAGCTAGGAAAGCATAAAGTTGCCTCAGCCTTCACCAAGGCATATCAAGTTGAAGCCAAAAATGGTTCAAAATAATAAAACAATCTTTTTTATCTAGATTTTATGACTGAATTGAAATTACCTACGGCTAAAGTTGTTGATTATGATCCAGTTGGAGGGTTTTTAATGAAAAAAAAAACTTGAATTGCTGTTCATAACTTCATATATAAAACACAGGAGGCACAAAATTATCTTACGGGGGTATTTGATTTAATGTTATTTAGAAAAAATAATTATTTATTTAATAACATTTATGAATAATTTTTTAAAAAATTATAAAATTATTACTTAAAATATGACATCTAGATTATATGGCATAGTATTAAGATAATATTAAATCACATACCCCATTAGTCACAATAGGTCATTACATTGAAAAAGTAGCCCAAAGTTGATAACAAGTAATAAATCTACTTTTTGCCTGTCAAATTTGGGGTAATTGTTTTTTTTTTTAAATTAAGTTTTATTTGTTATAAGAAGTGTTAATTTCATTAATTACTGTTGGAACCTTCTCTAACACCCCTTGCCGAACAGCTGCTCAATAGCAGCCCCTTGTCGAACAGCAGCTCAACAGCACCCCCTTGTCGAACAGCAGCTCAACAGTAGCCCCTTGCCGAATAGCAGCTCAAAAAGATATCACAAGATCGTATCATCCGTACTACTGTGTCAACTCAGCATTTAAGACTGCATGGGAGCCCACTTCCTAATCGTCCTTTGTAGGAGTAGGTGTCAGATATGGTAGACTAAATTTACTATGTCCCCTCCTCTCCAAGCTATAAATAAGGGGGAGATTGCTCTCTCTAAGGACCCTTCCTTTCTCTTTCTCTCTCGGGCTGAGCTGCTCCCCTCTTTCTATCTCTCTTGTACTCATTCGGTCTCCATTTAGAGATCAAAATTTGTAAGAGGAGATTCGATTAGTGGATTCAAATCGCCTGGACGGCGTCGGAGAAAAGGTTTTTCCCCCAAACTCCTGGGTTTCCACGTAAAAATTACAGTCTCATTTCTCTCTGTTGTGGTTCATTTTTTGCATCAAGAATTACATTTTGTGATTTTTAATTTGATTAATTTCAAAAAATAATTTTTTATGTTAATTAAATTAAACTATCTTTAAATATGTGCTAAAATGACTTATATAAAAGAAAAATCTAGTAGATGGTATGTATAAAGGTTAATCATATTAATTATCTTAATGTGGTTATTATCATCAAGATCAACATGTGTTCAATAATTAGGACTTTCCTTTGGAATAGGAAGAGAGATATCAAAGTAATGCGTTATGTCTCTTGGGAGCTGGTATGCAAACCTAAGAATAAAGTAGTGTTCAGTTGATAATTTTAGAAGTTGGAGAAAATTCCTTGTAGGTAAACACAACAAGGCTTCTTAATTGCTCTAAGTGTGTGGAGGAAAAGCATGCAAGCATAGTATAGATCCTGCAACTGCTTGTCCGAAGTGAGAAGAGAGGACTCTTGGATATGAAAACTCTGCCAAAATTGGGCACCTCTTTGTCTATGAGTTGAAGGACAAATTGACTTCTATCTAGGGGGCATATCACCAAGGTAAAGATAAACTAGTATGAATTGAAACTTTGTGTTTCAAAACTTCTAGTGGTAAGCTTTATTCCAATCAATTAGAAGGCAATTATAAGTGTCTTTTGGGTGGTGCATGGTGTTGGAGAGTTGCTACTCAACCAAAATTCAGACGTTTTTAAAGAGGATGTGCATGGATGCTGCTTCAACATTCAAGCATGAAAGAGAGTTGGTAGTTTCATCTCTCTACTCTTGGGATTGTAGAGATGCAAAAAGTTTGTATCCTTTGGCCAATGATTACAACATGTTTATAGAAGGCAAAAGTATTCTTTAGTGAAACTACTCTTTTTTATGACTACTTTTTTGCAAGTTAAATTAGAGATGACGACAAGGATGGCTAGCAATAACAAAAGGGACAAACAGTTTCAAATTAAAGTGGTAACCTTTATTATTGAAGAGCTTTAAATGCTAAGTTTTATGAAAGATTGAGCCCTTCGATTGGGGCCATTGCCACAACAGTATTGCATATCACTTGGAGGACTTGGCCAGGAGCTGGTGGAATCCAAGCTCCCCCTCTAGGTCATGTGTTTCATTTGAAGAAATTTGAATTATCCTACCTCTTCATTTACTTAAGCTCAACATTGATGTGTCAGTACATAGCTACGTAATCACTAGGGCCAGATTCATGAGATCATTAAGGAGTATTCATCAAAGGTGGTGGCAAAAGGATACTCACAAATGCAGACCATATAGTTAAACATTAGATTGTAATGAAGGGGTTCAAAGCTATATAGCACATGAAGAGAAAGAGATAGAAGGCTTATGGTTGGAAGGCAATTTGTTGAAAATTCTTTAGTGAATCCAAGCAAGTCTTCAACAAAGAAGAAATAGGAAGCAGCCAACAGGCAATTAGAGGACGTACAATAAATAAACCAGTATTGAACTGTCTGGTCTTGGGAAATTGGATTAGATCTTGCGATCATCTAAGGGTAGCAATTTTATGCGAAAATTAAAACTCGCTCGTACTTTACTTGATTTGAAGTTGACTCAATTCTATTGGCTTAAAGTAAGCTAGCTCATTTAAAATGAAATTGATTCAACTTATAATTGACTCGATATGTGTATAAACATAAATATATAGAATTTTTAAAATATGATTATAAAGTTAGTTCTATATAAGTATGTCACAGTATTTTACATAGAATAGATTATATTAGAAATATATGTATATTCTATAAAAAAAATATGCATAGAATTTAAAAATAAATTTATAATATTATATTTAATATAGTTAATATGAATACTAGATATTTTTATAGAACAATGTAGCCTATAATTAGGCTTGATTCAACTCAAAAATCGACCCAAAATCGAAAGAATTTTAGTAAGCTCGAATCGAACTCGTCTTGAAATTGAAATTTTTAATTTCAAGTTTAGCCTAGCACGCTTGAAATTGACTTGAAGCCATCTTTACTACCATTCAATCTTACCCATCTAGACAATTTGGTAAACCACCATCTGCAAGCTTACCTCATGAGCTTTAATTGGCAATGCAAAGGTATTTAAATATCCCATGCTATAAGATTTAAATGAATAGATTAAATATGAGTAAAATTTAAAAAATCATTTGAAATTCAAGATCTATATGCATTCATTTGGATTTCATGCACCAAACCCTACTTTCCCCCAAGTTTTATATTTTTTCACCTGTCACAGGTCTTCTTTGGTTTTAATTTACAATATATATATATAT
>JAEMOT010004239.1:124177-139028 GCA_019297695.1 Apostasia ramifera | reverse complement strand
GTGCAAAAGTCAGTCATATTGTCTGAATTGTTGTTGACTACTTTTGCAATTTCAATCAAGAAGACAGATTGGGAGTCAATTTGAGCTTGTTGAGATAGGAGTTGCTGATGATTTCTTTCAGCATTTTCTCCTAAATCACGAAATGAGTCTACAATAAAGTTGGCAAATTTAGCTGTGAAAATGGACTCAACACCTGAAGTGGATGGAGGCTGAGAGGTAGAAGGAGGTGGAGCTGATGATGATGGCTGAGTGGATGTAGGTGAAATGGAAGACTGACCAGAAGTGTGAGTAGAGAAGGAAGGCTTGGGCTGGCGCAATTTTAAGCTGTGCATGGAGAATTGATAGTAGGAGGCTCCAACAGCTTCAGCTGAGAAATCAAACCCAAGTCGTGCAGACTCCGCATAGAGACACTTCTCTGTGCAGCATTGTGGCATTTCCCCATTTCAGAGAGAATAATGCCAACCGTGTCTAAGGATCTCTCTTGGAGTAGGTGATATACAACAGTCTGCTGAATATCAGTCCACTCATCCTTATGGCCTCTAACCTGGATGAGGCACTCCTGAAGGATTCTCCCAAGAGTCTTAGCACGATTACTACAGGATGCCAACTTCTCTACATGCCTGGGTACATGTTTATTGGCACCAGGAGGATTGTACTCTTCTTCAAAGCCTAAAATAACTTCAATATCAATAAATGAGCTAGGCTTGACACCAAGGTTAGTGACTGTGATGGGATCAGCATGAGTGGTGAAACCAAAAAATGAGATCAAATCTTCCTCAGTGATGGTGACTGGAGTTCCTAGGACGATGGTCTCTAAGAGTCTTCCTTCTATGTCAACCTTAAGATTGGCATAGAAGTGCTTCAGGATACTAGGATAGGAGGGGAGCTTACATGATACCCATTTACACCAACCATGATGATCGATAATTTCATTTATGAAACTATCCATCTCATCTCTATTTATAGGCCTCATATTAAGAACAGGGGCAGAGATTACCAATCTGAGAAATTTTTTAGCTTCTGCATCTCTGAATAGTGATGGAATGGGGTCATCTGCCTTTTCTTTCCCCTTAGTCGATGCTCTGGTCCTCGGTATTGGTACAGGTGAAGGAGGAGAGGCTTCAGCATCAGAAATAATCACCAAGGGAGGCTTCTCTACAGGCTGAGCAGAAACAAGTTTGAAAGCTTGGGATCCCTTTCTGGGTCGTAAACGATCTCTGCGGCAGTACTGAGAGATGAGAGGCAAGGCTGCAGGTTGTATTCTGCAGAGAGAAAAGGCTTCAACTTCTCTGTTTTGGGAAGTTGATGCTCCCTTGTAGCTGCTATCTCCTCAGGCAGTCGCCTAATAGGAAGGGCGACGGATTGGCGAGGTGAGACGGTGAGCCTGCGCACCACAGCCTTCTTCCGCCCTCTTAGCCCAGACGGTGGAGAACCAGTGGCCACAACAGCCAGGGTTTTCAACCGGTCCTCACTGTCGCTGGAGTCAGAGGAAAAGGAGGAAGGAGAAGAAGAAGAAGAAAACGACCCTTTGAATGGCCCTTCCTCTTCCAGTGGAGCTTTGCCCTCCGGCTGGCTAGAGGCAGAGCTCCCTGACCATTTCTCCTCCTCAAGTTCAAAGGAAGAGGACGAAGATGGAGGAGACGCTCACTTCTTGCCGCACGCCATGGATGAGGGAGAAGGATGGCTGCGATCTAGAGTTCGGCGGAGAGAACAGAGAGGTGAGTGAGGAATGGGGGCGACGCAATGTGTGACGGAAGGAGAGAGAAGGCGCCGGTTCATTTCCAAAACGCGCCGGGTAGCCGTTGGGTAAATAGGTTTTCTGTTTGACCCGACGGCCTAACAGGTTGGGCGGCTCAGGTGAGTCCAACGGGACAAGCAGTAGACAGCTCACAGCAAATTATCAATGGGCTATTAAGACAAAATTGATTTATTTTGTGAAATCAACCAGATTTCACAAGGCAAAGAAAAATTAAGATAACACAAAGACTCAGATAAGAAAATAAAAAATCAATGGGATAAAGTGAGACAAGAGATGAATCTGAATTAATTGATGGTGAGTTTTAAATTAATTATTAATTATATATTTAACTCAAAGATTGTGCATACATGAATATGAAATGTAGCAAATCAAACTAACATATAATTGATGACATTTTATGGCAAGATATTAAAAACAAGAACCATCTAACATACCGAGTTCTCTTACAATAAAATTGAATCTTTCTTCATGTAGAGGCTTGGTGAATATATCTGCAAGTTGAAAGTCACTAGAAACATAATTCAATGCAATATCTCCTTTCTCTACATGATCTCTAATAAAATGATATCTAATTTCTATGTGTTTTGTGCGTGAGTGCTGAATCGAATTTTTTGTTAAGCAAATAGCACTTGTGTTATCGCATTTGATAGGTATATAGTCAAGAGTGATGTCATAGTCAATAAGTTGATGTTTCAACCAAATAAATTGAGCACAACAACTACCAGCTGCTACATACTCTGCTTCCGCAGTCGACAAGGCAATTGAATTTTGCTTACGACTAGACCATGATACTAAGGCATTTCCAAAAAATTGGCAAGTGCCTGAGGTACTCTTTCTATCAACTTTGCACCCTGCAAAATCGGCATCAGAGTACCCTATCAAATCTGGTGAAACACCTTTGGGATACCAAAGCCCTAATGAGTGTGTGCCCACTAAATATCTAAAGATCCTCTTAACAGCTGTTAAGTGAAAATCTTTAGGAGATGATTGAAACCTAGCACACATGCATACACTAAATACTATATCAGGTCTACTTGCAGTTAAATAAAGTAAAGAATCGATCATACCTCGATAAAGCTTTTCATCCACACTCTTATATTTTTCATCTTTATCCAATTTAATAGAAGGGCTCATCGGAGTACCAATTTGTTTAAGTTTGTCCATTCCATACTTCTTTAGAAGCTCTCTAGTATACTTACTTTGACAGATGAATATGCCGTAGGAAAGTTGCTTGAAATTCTTCACATAAAGTTTCATTAGTAGCACCAAAAATAATATCATCTACATAAATTTGCACTACTATGAAATTATCATCATGTCTTCTTGTGAATAAAGTTGTGTTAACTTGTCCTTTGACAAAATCATTATCCACTAGAAATTTACTTAATATCTCATACCAAGCACGGGGTGCTTGTTTCAAGCCATAAAGAGCCTTCTTGAGTTTGAAAACATAATCCGAAAAATAAGAATCGATAAAACCGGGAGGTTGCTCGACATAACCCTCTTCTTTAATAAAACCATTTAAAAAGGCGCTTTTGACGTCCATTTGAAATAGTTTAAAACCTTTAAAATAAGCAAAAGAAAGCAAAAGACGTATAGCTTCTAAACGAGCAACAAGTGCAAAAGTCACCTCAAAATCGATACCTTCAATTTGAGCAAAACCTTTTGCAACCAAACGAGCTTTGTTACGAACTATAACACCGGAATCATTAAGCTTATTTCGGAAAACCCATTTTGTATCAATAATGAAATAATTTTTGGGTCGTGAAACTAGTTCCCAAACATCATTTCTATTGAACTGTTCTAGCTCTTCTTGCATAGCTAGAATCCAAAACTCATCATTTTCAGCTTCCTCAAATGATATAGGCTCAATTTGAGAGATAAAAGCAGAGTGAGTTACCTCATTTCGGAAAAATGCTCTAGTGCGAACACCTTGAGATGGATTACCCATAATTTGTTCTGGTGGATGAGATTCTTTGTACTTTCATTCTTTTGGAAGATCGAATTGATCACCACCATCTTGATTGTCTTGTATGGGTGCAACTATATCATGAGGTTCATCATTTGGCTTTGCATCTTCACCTTCTAAAGAAAGCTTCTCAAACCCTATACCTTTATTAAGATCATTATCTTTACTAGAATAGTTAGGGTTAGATTCATCAAAATCAATATGAATGGACTCCTCAACTAGCATAGTTCTCGTGTTGTATACACGATAGGCTTTGCTAGTTAGAGAATACCCTAAAAAGATGGCTTCATCCGCCTTAGGGTCAAACTTACCCAAATCATCTTTACCATTATTCAATACAAAGCATTTGCAACCAAAAACTCGAAAGTAAAAAATGTTCGGTTTTCTACCTTTCCATAATTCATAAGGGGTCTTCCTTAGTACTGAACGAACAGTAACACGATTCACAACATAGCAAGCCGTGTTTACCGCTTCAACCCAAAAATACTTTGGAAGTCCACGCTCATGAAGCATGGACCGTGCCATCTAAATAAGAGTTCGATTCTTCCTCTCGACAACCCCATTCCTCTCGACAAACCGTTCATTCTCAAATTCCCCATCATGATCACTACGGATAGATAAAACATCAAAACCTTTCTCATTCATAATGCGCTTATATAAAGATTTAAAACAATTAAATGCATCACGCTTATGAGCAAGAAATAGAGTCCATGAGAATCTAGAGTAATCATCAACAATAACCAAACAATATTTCTTTCCTCCTAAGCTAAGTGTCCTATTTGGACCAAATAAATCCATATGCAAGATTTCAAAGGACTTAAATGATGTTATAGCATGCTTGGACTTAAAGGAATTTCTAGTTTGCTTTCCTAATTGACATGCATCACATAATCTATCTTTTTCAAATGAAATTTTGGGCAAGCCCTTAACTAGGTCTAACCTAAATATCTTTTGTAAGGTATGCATACTAGCATGACCTAATCTTCTATGCCATAGCCAAGAATCACAAGTATAAGATGCCAAACATTTCACATCATTACAATCAAAAGAAAATAAGTCAACTTGATATACATTATCACTTCTAAAACCAACAAATATGACAACATTATCATGCTTAATTAAGCATTTAGATGCATCAAAAGAAATCTCATAACCATTGTCACATAACTGAGAAATGCTAAGTAAATTATATGCAAGTCCATCAACTAAAAGGACCTTATCTATAGAGGTAGAGGATTTTTTACCGACTTTACCAATGCCCATAATACATTTTTTGGTATTGTCGCCAAAAGTCACATAACCTCCATTTCTTGGTTTTAGCGAGATAAACATAGATTTGTCTCCCGTCATATGACGTGAACACCCGCTATCCAAGAACCATTTACCTCCACCGATCCCGGTGTGGAGGCATACCTACAAAAAGATCTCAAGTTGACTTTAGGTACCCAAATAAATTTGGGTCCTATGGGGTTAGTTGCAATAGTATTATTTACATGTGTTATGCCTTTAGGAATCCACATATAAGATGTAATTCTTGAAGAAAGCATAGATCTTCTAATCATACAAGTATGTGAAACATGACCATACTTGTTACAAAAATTACAAGTAATATGAGGCATTGTATACATGTGAGCATGAGATAAATTTTTTGGGCTACTTCTAGTATTTAATTTAATTTTTGTGCTATGAGTAGAAGTAGTTTTATTTTTAATATTAATACTATGCATGCTAGATTTAACTTTAAGAATTTTATTCTCTTTAGTTAATCTACTAACATGCATGCTAAGTTCCTTATTTAACTTAGAAAGATTTTCATCATGCAACATAAGCTCATCAATTTTACTTTTTAATGCATTGCAAGAAGATTCACAAGTAAGATGTAACTTTTTCAAAGAAAAATATTTATTCTTTAATTTATCATACTCATGAATAAGATCAAAAAGATTTTCTTCTAATTCATCATATGAAAGAGAGTCTTTTACCTTTTCCGATGATTCTTCCTCATCATCTTCATCATCTATATTGGTCATAAGACAAAAATTGGCCACTTCATTCTTTTCATCCTCTTCACTTGTGCTAGAGTCGGAATCACTCCATGTAGCTACAAGTGCTTTCTTTTTCTTCTTTACCTTTCTTGTCTTGAGTAGAGGACAATTGGACTTTATGTGGCCAGGCTTTTTGCATTCATAGCAAATAATATCATCTTCTTTATTTTTTGATGTGCTCTCTTTCTTTTCTTTTGGCTTGAATGGCTTCTTTTGAGCTCTTCGCGAGAAATTTCTCTTTTTCTTCATTAGAACATTGAAACGTCTAGACACCAAAACAACTTCATCATCAATTTTTCCTTCTTCATCCCCTCTAGAAGTGGCGTCATTATCGGAAGTAGTAGGTGAAGCGGCTCGTAGAGCAATGCCCTTCTTTTTCTTGAAGCTATCATCATCTTTCTTCTTCTTTTTCTTTCTCTTTATCTCTAACTTATATGTAGTTAGGGAACCTAACAACATATCAAGTTCGAAAGTAGATAAGTCTCTTGCTTCAACAATCGCCGTTGCTTTTACATCATACTCCCTTGGTAAGCACCTAAGAATTTTTCTCACAAGTTCTTCATTAGTAAATGTTTTTCCAAGAGATATAAGTCCATTTGTGATATTAGTGAATCTTGTAAACATATCCTTAATGGACTCCTCGGGATTCATTTCGCACAATTCATAGTCATGAATCAACATATCTATCTTTGATTCCTTGACTTTATTTTTCCCCTCATAAGTTATCTCAAGCTTGAACCATACCTCATAAGCGGTGAGGAGGGTGCAAATTCGGTTAAACTCACTAGGAGATAATCCACATTGAAGATGGTTGAGTTCTTTGGCATTTAATTGTGCCAATCTTTTCTCCTCAACCGTCATCTCAGAAAATTCCTTAGGAGTAATCATATCTTCCTTCATAGGAGAGACAAAGGGCTTACGAGTTATTTTCCATAGCTCTATGTCAATCCCTTGAAGATATATCATCACCCTTCTTTTCCAAAAGTTGTAGTGCAAGCCTTTGAAAAGAGGAGGACGATTAACCGAAAGACCCTCACAAATAGCATCATCGGGTATGTGCATGGGAAGAGCCATGGATCGACTCTAGGATGTTAATCCTGAAATAAAAAAGTGAAAAAAACACAAGAGCCTGCTCTGATACCACTTGTTAGCCCTTAGGCCTTCCCAAGAGGGGGGGTGAATTGGGAATTAAAAAAAATATTCGAATAAATTGTACTAATGAAAACAACAGCAGGTAAAAGGGGTACACAGTCAAATATTCAAAATAGATAAGAGACACGTTTAGATTACAGCAAAAATAAGTTAAACAGAGTGCGAAAAAGCAGATTGGTCGATTTCACCAAATAGACTGGCTGAACAAGAACAGAGCAGAAAACAAAAAAAAAACCGGTTGATTTGGGCAAATAGACCAAGACAACAATATCAACACAAAAATAACTCAGAATAAAAATGTAAGAGATATGATTTAAATATTATGTAAATCAATTTTATTAAAGTAATTTGAGCTAATTTTTAAGTTAAAATCAGATTTAATAATTTTATGTATTGAACAATTTTATCACGTTAGAGAGGAGAGAAAAATACACAAGCGATTTATAGTGGTTCGGCTTCCCGCCTAGTCCACTCCCCCCGCTCCTCAAGTGGGATTTCAATCCACTAACAAACCGGCTTTTTAACGGGAACCAAAGCCGAACAAACCCGATTACAATCTCATCGGCTTTTTCTAGGAACCAAAGCCGACCAAACCTTATAAACACACCGGCTTTTTCTAGGAACCAAAGCCGACCAAACCTTCAATGAATTTTTACACGAGAAAAATTCTAACTCACCTACTTTCCCACTTAATGAGAAAAACTAAACACCTCCACAAAGGAGAGAACAAGAGAATAAAGTTATGCTAGTCTAGCTAGCCAATATTACAACTTGAGAGCAAGAATAAAATTACACAATGAGCTCTATGCGCGTAGAGGTTTGTCAAGAGAGAAAACTTGTGAAAACTGAAAACGAGTTACCAATAACTCGTCTAAAAGAAACCGTAAGAAGCTAGATCTTGAAGAGAGAAAATCGTTTTCAAGAAACTATGAAATGCTTAAGTAAGAGTGTCTTCAAGTAAGAGCAAGAAAACTTCAAGAAAAACTCAAATAATCTTTTTCAAAACACAAGCTTGTCGATTTCAGGAAATCCAAGTGCAGGAAATAAAAACAGTAAACCTGAAATTATTTGCCAGCAGAATGAAAAATGCAGCTTCAGGTTTTTGCTTGTTTGCTAGCCAAAAGCTTCTCCAAATGATCACTTCTTCAAGAGTATATGCAGATTTTTGCTAGGGAAGAAGTTAGGGAACACTTAGAGCTTGAGAGGAGAGCTTAGAACACTTGGAAAAAATTTTGCAAGTGAATGTTGTGTTTTTTTCGTTGGGACAGCAGAAAAAAAAAATGGTTCAGCTGAAGGAAGAATGCCCTTAATTCAAACTAATCAATAAGAGGTTGTCATGTGTCCATGTCCTACCCAAAAACCAATGAGAGTAATACAAGAGGAGGGCATTTTGGACTTTTTCGGGCTCAAGAACCATGAGATAAAGTTCTAGATTTTCTGAAAACATGTTCCAGAAAAAGTGGCAGCAAAAACAATAATGTTGGAGTGAGAAACATTATAAAAATACTAAAGCATGCTTGCTTAGGATGAGGACAAAAGAAAAGATGCCAAGTAGGATTATTATGTCCTTAAAACATGCTAAAAAGGACCACCATATCTCAGCATGAGTACAAAAATTCTGAATAAGAAGATATGAGTTGGAAAACATCAACTCAATATTTCTCCTTTTGAAAAAAGACAAAATAGGAGAAAAAATAAGGGCTTTGTGGACTTTTCATAAATAGAGAAAAATGATACATCACATATTTTCAAGCTCAAAAAGGCTCTATATGGCTTGATGCAAGCACCCCGTGCTTGGTATGAGAGATTGAGTAAATTACTTGTAGATAATAATTTTGTCAAAGGACAAGTTGATACAACACTATTTACAAGAAAACATGATGATAATTTCATAGTAGTGCAAATATACGTTGATGATATCAATTTTGGAGCTACTAATGAATTACTATGTGAAGAATTCTCCAAGTGCATGTCTAGGAAATTTGAAATGAGCATGATGAGAGAACTCAACTTCTTTCTTGGATTGCAAATAAAGCAACTTCCTGAAGGCATATTTATCTGTCAAAGCAAGTACACAAAAGAACTTCTCAAAAAATTTGGGATGGATAACATGAAACAAATTGGAACCCCAATGAGTCCATCTACTAAGCTTGACAAAGATGAGAAAGGTAAAATGGTTGATGAAAAATTATATAGAGGTATGATTGGTTCTCTTTTATATCCTACAGCTAGTCGCCCTGATATTATCTTTAGTGTTTGCATATGTGCTCAATTTCAGTCTAATCCTAAAGAATCTCATTTAGTAGCAGTTAAAAGAATTTTTAGATATTTGGTTGGCACACACTCACTAGGCCTATGGTATCCCAAAGGCACTACACCAAATCTAATAGGATTTTCTGATGCCGACTTTGCCGGGTGCAAGGTTGATCGAAAAAGTACATCAGGCACTTGTCAATTCTTTGGCAATGCTCTTGTATCATGGTCTAATCGAAAGCAAAATTCTATTGCCTTATCGACTGCAGAAGTAAAATATATTGCCACAGGTAGTTGTTGTGCACAACTTCTTTGGTTAAAACAACAACTAGTTGATTATGACATTATTCTAAATCAAATTCCTATTAGATGCGACAATACGAGTGCTATTTGCTTAACAAAAAATCTGATTCAGCACTCACGTACTAAACACATAGAAATTCGCCATCATTTTATTAGAGATCATGTAGAAAAGGGTGAAATTATCCTACAATATGTATCCACTGATTTTCAACTTGCAAATATCTTCACCAAGCCTTTGCATGAAGATAGGTTCAATTTCATAGTTAGAGAATTTGGTATGTTGGATGGAACTAGCTTGTGATGTCTTGCCATGAAATTGCATGTCACAATTTGCATAACTTTTTATCCTCTTTGAAATGCTTTTATTCATATATAAATTTTATCTATAAATAGCTTAAAACATATTCTTACCAATTTTCTATACTCACCTCTCTGATTTTGATGATTCATTTTCAGAAATCTTGCTAATTGCTTGTGTCCTCAACAACCGTGAAATTTGGTCGATTTTAGAAATCGACCGAATCTCTCGGGTTGGTGATTTTTCTGGGTTACCTGAGAAAACCGGCTGATTGTTAAAATCGACCGAATCTCTCTGGAAAATCAGCCCATCGGGTCTGCGCGACCCGCCCATTTCTCCCAGTGGGCCAATCTTCAAACGACGCACTTGGGAAGCGATCCAACTCATTTTTTTTATCTATCGCTTGCGTCTCTCTCTTTCTCCAACCCTCGTCTTTTCGCCTAAAACCCTAACTCCCTTCCAGCGCTCCTCCACCATCTTCTTCTCCCTTTCCTTTGCACTTTAACCGTAACCAAAAATGGCTCGCAGCAAAAAGAAAGCTCCGCCTCCTTTCTCTTTCTCCTCTGCAACTGAAGATGATCAATCACATGAGGAGATGTCGTCTACCGAAGAGGAAGCTCCACCTGGAGAAGAACAGATTTCAGGGGAGAGTGAGACATCAGAAAATGAAGCTATGTCTGCCGACTCCTCCTCTCCCTCTTCTAAATCCAGCAAGGAAGATAGACTCAGAACCCTTGCCACCATTGCCATTGACTCAACTCCACCTCGTCCTGGTTTCAAGAAAAAGGCACTAGTGGTCAGGACCTATCTCCCCTCTGCTATTCCCTCATCTTCTGTTGGTCCTTCCTCTGCCCAGTCTCTACCTGCTGTGAAGAATGAAGTAGCAAAATTGAAGAAGCCCTCTGTCGCCAAATCAGAGAAAGTTGCAGTAGAACCTAAGAAACCTGCAGCAGAACTAAAGAGATCTGCAGCCAAGCCTAAGATTGCTGCAGTGAAGGCAAAGAAATCCACCACAAAGATGAAGAAGCCAACAGCAGAAATAAAAAGTACCTCTGCACAATTGAAGAAGAAGAAGACAGGTCCAGAACATCATCCTATCTTCCACTCAAATCGCAGGGATCAACTCAAACCAAGATTTGGCACAAAAGTTTGCACGCCTCATTCCTCAAAACCTACTATTCCTCCTCCTGTTGTAGAGATCTCTGAAGAAGAAGAAAAGAAGACCTCAAGAAGGAAAGGAAAAAAACCAGTTGATCAATCCATTCCTTTACCCAAGTCTCATCAGTCCTACATCAAAAAATTCATGAAGGCAGTCAAGGATACTCCTATTCTAAATATTAGACCAATCAAAAGGGAAGGGGTCTCTTCTTTCATCAATCAGTTATTGATCGGCATAGTTGGGAGAAATGGTTATCCTGTTATCGCCCCTATTATCCTGATGTAGTAAAACTCTTTTATGCCAATCTAGAGATTGATTTAGAGGCTAGGACTCTCACCTCTTCTGTTCTAAACATCCCTATTAAAATTTCAGCTCAGGATCTCATCAACCACTATGATTTTCTGATCCCTGATAACCCCATTACTCTAGAAAATCTCAAGGTTGATCACAGCACCTTTTTAGATATTGAAACTATTCTGGGTTATAGACCTGAATACAATCCTCCTGGAGTCAAGAAGCATGTGGCTAGAAAGATCAAACATTTAGCTTCTTGTAGTGATCAGGCCAAAACACTTGGCAGAATACTACAAGAATGCTTTCTTCAAATTCATGGCCACAAAGATGAGTGGACTAACTTGCATCAAACTGCAGTCTACCATCTGCTTCAAGGAAGATCTCTAGACACTATAGGGATTATCTTCCATAGCCTAGAAAACTGTCGCAATATTGCTCAAAAGAGCAAATATATGCAAAGTTTTCACTATGGCAACATCATTTATGACTTTCTTTCCATTCATCATGATGTGAATCTATCAGGCTTTGTCAAAGGAGCCAGATATTATGGCTTTTCCCAAGACAGCTTCAAACTACACCAACCCAAGCCTTCCTTCCAAAATGTTGCTGCCAATCCAGATCAAAGAGCCCCAACATCTCCTTCTTCCTCCTCTCACAAATCTGCCCATCCTTCTACTTCATCTCCCTTTACATTCCAGTTTGCCAAATTCATTGTTGACTCAATTGAGACTATTGGAGAGCTAGCTGAATCCAATAGCCAAAAACTCCTTAGCCTCCAAGCTCATATGGACACTCTCAATAGTTTCACTGCCCAAATTGCCAAGCTTGCAAGCTACAACAGTGAAATGCTTGAGAAGTTGAGTCAAAAAGTTAATCACTTAGCTGAAAAGCTAATCCCCTCTTCTTCTGGCAAGAAATGATGGTTTGAGTTATTTATGTAATGATTATATGGATAAGCTCTTTAATATTTTCAGTTTTTTTTTTCTGTTTTATGTTAGTTTGTCTGAACATTGTAACCAACATCAAATGCTTTTTCTCTAATTTTTTTTTATGATGCCAAAGGGGGAGAAAATGATAATGTTTCTGTGTTATTATTTGATAATAATATTTCTGCAATGATAATATTTTTATCATGATTAACATTTTTATTTGCTCTGATCTGTAATATTAATCTGCAATATTTTGCTCTGATCTGTAATGTCTATTTACATTTTTTTTTGTGCTATAATTGAGGGGGAGCATCCCACAATGTGATATTTCACTTATGTCTCTATCTCATATTTCAAGTATTTAATTTGTTAGGTGTTTTGCTAAGGGGGAGCAACTCACTCTGCAATCTCTTTATTTCCCTTAGCACACTAAATTAATTGTCATCATCAAAAAGAGGGAGATTGTTGAACCTCTTAATTTTGATAATTACAATTAATTTAGCATTATAGACTAATCATCTTTTTAAGTATGTTTTTCAGGTCATAAATGTCGTA
The DNA here is from genome assembly GCA_019297695.1 of Apostasia ramifera. Lineage (NCBI taxonomy): Eukaryota > Viridiplantae > Streptophyta > Magnoliopsida > Asparagales > Orchidaceae > Apostasia > Apostasia ramifera. The sequence goes on along the minus strand of JAEMOT010004239.1, from coordinate 126,312 downwards.
ATTAAGGTGAATGTCCAAGTTCAAAGTTCAAAAAAAGAAGTATACTATTGATTCATTTTTTATTTTCTTTTCTAGGACTTAATTGTAAGCATGCATGTTTTTGCCAAGGATTTAACTTGTACTCAATCTTAGTCAGCCAAAGGTCTATCAATTCCTTGATAAGCCTTGCTGTGAAAATCAACTTTACAACTGCAGAAAAAAATCGATCGATTTCTGAAATCGATCGGATTTCTCTGGACTGGCCCAAACTCAGCAAGCCCAGCTGACCGTTTGGCCTATCCAGATCTCCAAAAATTGAGAATATCTTATTTCCACTATCTTGTTCCTTACAGCCCACTTTAAAAAATAAAATCTTAACTTGAAACATCCCTCAAAAACTATTTCTTTACTCATTGATCAATTTAAAATAAAATATTATTTGCACTTCCCTTTTCACTTGTTCATTCCAGCAGTCCTTGAGTGTCATACTGAATATTTTGTCCACCTAAACTCATTAAATTTGTCATAATCTATCCCAAGTGATATTTTTCTCTTTGTTTTAACCCTTGGGTATAAATTTGGGTGTTTTTAGCTTTTTTTAAATTTATTTCTTTTGCTAAAAATAAAACCCTCCAGCATGCTTGTTTATGAGAAATGGACAAACTATTTTTCTATGCTTTTCATCAGCCTCCTTTCCCAGATTTATTCTTTAGTATTTCCCTTGTTCCAAGCATGATTGGACTTAATCATTATCTTTAAAATATAAAATCTGCTGAACCCAATCTGTCTCCAGCGTTCCAATGGACACTTCATCACCCTAGAATGTCCGAAATGCCTTCTACTTGCTATTTTCTCATTGGTCCACTTGTATGACATGACAAAATAATTGTCTACAATTAGCTAATTCAAATAAAGGGCAAATATATCAAATCTCATGCTTACCATCTGATGCAGGACAATAAAAGCATTCATTTCCTGCTGTTCTTGCAACTTCTTCCTGCTCGAAAATCTTCTAAGCTTTCCTTCATGCTTCTACTTGCAAACAAACCTCCTCAAAGAGAATCAAAAAGAAGAAAAAGTGCTGCGTTTTTCACTGCTCTTAAGCCAAGACCAGTAATTCTTACTGTTCATATTCCTTCTTGGCTTTTTCGATTTTTGTCGCAGCTTCAAGTTTTTCTTAACTGAACCTTCACTGTTTTGTTTTTGTTGAAATATAAAAGCAAGACTGTGTAGCTAATAGTTTAATATCTTAAAGCTTGCTTCTTCCTGAATATTTTGAGATACCTCTTCTTTTCTTTTACCCCAAGATTATAGAACTTAATCTCGGACTTCTACGAGTTTTCACCCATGGCAAGTTGTTGTATGCATAGAGCTCTTCACTGTAATTTATTTCTTGCGCTTAAGTTGTAATTGAGCTAGCGAGACTAGCAAAAACTTGTACCATTCTCCATTTTCTCTTGAGTTGTTTTTGTAGGTTTGCTCGGCTTTGGTTCCTGCAAAAAAGCCGTGGTGTGTAGGTTTTCTTGGTTTTGGTTCCTGTAAAAAGTTATAGGATTGTAACGGGTTTATTCGGCTTTGGTTCTCGTAAAAAGCCAGGGAGATTTAGTATAAATTCCATTTGAGGAGCGTGGGGAGTGGACTAGGCGGTAAGCCGAACCACTATAAATTCGTTGTGTTCTTTTCACTTTTGCTCTTAAATTCTCTTAAACCAAAGTGATNGGCGCTCGGGCAGGTGCAGAGGGAGTGCTCGGGCAATCGCGCGGTGGCGCGCTCAGACAGGCGCGCGGTCAGGCACACTGGCTAAGCGCAGACGCGCGCGAGCGCGCTAACAGAGAGGTGCGCGAGGGCGGAAAGAGTCGAGCGGAGCCGCTGAGGCTCGTCGGCGTAACAGGAGGTAGGCGCGATCGCGCCGTCGGTGACGTCGAGGCAAGACGACGCATCCACGTCAGATCGGTGTCGACGAACTGGGCGCAGGAACGCAGGCTAGCAGGCGGAGTGGATGAGGAGTCGAGGTGAATGCTGGAGGTTGCAAGATGAAAGGAATCGAGTCCGAAGTGAAGAGCTAGGGAGGGTAGAGTTTAGGGATTCTCACCCAAGGCCCAAGCCCTTCCCTATCCAGGATATCAATTCATTCCAGAATCAAATAATCCCAAGGG
>JAEMOT010004239.1:88282-123489 GCA_019297695.1 Apostasia ramifera | reverse complement strand
GGCCCAAGCCCTTCCCTATCCAGGATATCAATTCATTCCAGAATCAAATAATCCCAAGGGAAAACACAACTCAAATTTATTCAGCATTAAGAAAATAAGAGTAACAGGGAAACGTTTATATAGACCTCCATACAGACTGACTCAATAAAGAAAAATACATAATGTAATAAATTCCTCACATAAACAAGAAAATACTAAATAACATGCCTAAAATAATAATCACCGAAATAGAAACAACTAATACAAAATAAATGCGATAAATAAAATCATCCCAAAATGGAATCTCCAATCAATCAGAATGAATAGGAGATTTCTAATCCATCAAGTCAGCGATCCGCAGCATCCATCTTTCCCAATCTGTCCTAATAGTCAATCAATCCAGATCGAAGCAGCATGGCTAGATCTCGGCCGTCGACGGTAAACTCTGCCAGGAATGAATCGACGGTCGATCATGGTGTCCCCGCCAGAAGGGGAGATAATCAATGCAATGGGGGAAAAGGCAGTATGATGAGTTTTTTTGGATGCCACTCGAAATCTGCTGATGCCTTCAAAGCCTTCAGAGAATTCCCGAATCTTATACACAAACACGCGAAAAAAAAAAACTGTTTCGTGAATTTAAACGGAGCAATACTAGCATGCTTAAAGAGAATTCTATAATATGGTTATGTGGCATTACAACAGAGTAAAAGTAGTTTCAATATCTAACAATGCCACATATATATATAGGTAATATGCTCGTCTTCTGTACCACTATGCAGTGAGTGCACGTAAGTCGAGCTCACTTGAACAAAAGTTCTCCGAGAGACGCCACAACGGAAGCGCAATGGCATGCCCTCTTGCTCCCAACCACATTCATCTGAAAAATAAGTTCAGATTTCATCATGAAACCAGTCTCAGAGCCCAATTTTGTTGAGCAAAAGCTACTATTTAAATAGTACAAATGATGAGGCTAAACTTCTGTCAGACATAATTACTGAATCTACCAACAAATCTAAAAACAGATGATGATTAGTTAATTACTGAGATATTTGCATAAGAATGAGATCAAACAGACTATAATAGCTTTCACAGAACAATAATAGTAACATCTTTACTGGAAGATAATAATTATTTGATGGTGTAACATGTAGCAGAATTTTGCTTTGTGATATTCTAGTAAATGCCTGCAGAGTTCCGGTGAGTTTGAGTTGACTAGAACTTGAATTATTTAGGGTAGACTCCAAGTCTCCAAGACGAGTATTTCAAGTTAAAATTGACTCAAAATTTAATTCAAGTTGTTCTGAAATAAAATTTAGGATAAATTGTATCTGGGATCCTAAGGCGGAAGAGTATTGCAAATTGGTCTTAATTTTTTTAAAAATTTTAATTTTTGTTTCAGAAATTATAAAAGTACCACAGTTTTAATCCATTCTCCCTTTTTTGCATGCTTTCCCTGATAAAAAAAAAGTAAAATTTGATCATAATTTACACATTTTAAAGAACTATTGTATCCCTTTATTCATATCATTCTTTAAAAATTTGATGAAAATCTAAAATTTAATTTCTCCTATATCTTGTTTTTTCTGCTCTAAAAATTTTTAACTAAAAAATATTAATATTAATATTTCAAAATTAAATTCTAAAAATCACAATTGAGAATAATATTACAGCATAATGGTAAGAAATTAACAATTATATTTTAATTGGGATCAAATAGTAGCGCTTTTACAACCTCAGAAACTAAAATTAAAGTTTTTAAAAAAGTGGGATCAACTTGCAACCTCAGTAGCCCGAATGCAATTTACCCTAAAATTTATTAGGGCAAAATGTATGAAACCTTGGTGACCTTATATTGAACCCAAGACATCAAATTTGTTATACAGTAACTTTACCATTGTACCATGTAGTTGTTTGTGAACATAATCTTATATTACGTATAATAATATAACAATATCGAGTGAGCTAACCATGATTCAAATGAAATTGAATCTGTCTCAATTCAAGTCAAAAAAAATGATTGAGCCTCGAGTTTCTATTAAAATTGGCAGAAGTACTTGTAAATATTTCTGATCACTTCATTAGAAGAACGGGAAGTAGCTGTCCTAAAATAGCAACAACAGTAACCGTTCTTTCATAGACTAATTATCAATTACAAAAGAAAACATCAAATTAAGATGAATACGGAATATCACTTACCCAATTGCTAGATTTCCTGAAATTTTGAGCTTCTGAAGAAATACTCTTGACCTGATGTCAGCCTATGAAAGAAAGTTTCAAAGTGAAATAGATAGCTCAACCTACATGTCAAATGAGTAAATACATACATACAAACATACATAAATGCGGAGCCAAGACCTCTGGTTAGGAATAAGAGTCTTTTACCTCTTATAAGATTACAAAATTTATAAAAGTAACAGATGTTTATTGATATATTGTAACAAGTGGCTCAAAAACTCTTGTTATAGGTTTAATAAAGGCAATTTTACTAAGAGGTAATCATGTAAGTTTTTTCCTTATATGAAAGAGGTATAATAAGAATTTTTAAGTACGTAAACAAGAGTTTTTCCTTTTAATAAAAATGCTTACTGAAAATAGAAATACAATAAAGGAATGTAATATAAAATTTATAATTAACTAATTAAAAATATTGTTATATTACAAACTTTTCAAAGAACTTAGGGGGTGCAATTGCACCCCTAAGCGTGATGTAGATCTACCACCACACACACACACACACACACACACAGAGTTTCCTCTTTATCATTTAGGTGAATATGCTTCCCTCTCCCTCCATAGCTAATGAGATCACATTATCAAAGCAAAATAATGCCAATATCACATGATACTACCTACCAATGAAGTTTCAGAAAGAATCGTTGTATTTAGCCCATTACGTTGAATAATATTTGGGAAAAAGCACTTAGGTCCCAAACTCCTAGGAATTAGGAAATCTGCAATCTAGTTCTGTTTTCTACTTTTCTTGATTCAGTGAGTTCTCATATTCCAATAAAACCGGCTTGGATTATTTCAAGTTACAACGTAAAAAAAGACTAAATTACTCTTCAAAAAACAAAGGGACAGAATTTCAAAGGTAATTTAGACTTTTGATAGACAAGATAGAGAGAAGGGATAGAATTTTGAAGCATAATTTGATCTACATCTACCCAACTAACAGCTTCGTCATGCGAAAACACACAAAGCTGAATATTCATCTACACGATGAACAATCTACCTGCCGGATCGGCTCAGGCACACGAAATTTGCAGCAGAATTTGGTGACTCTGATGGATGATTCAAGTGATATGCGATGACCAAGTGATATATAAATTGGTTTTACCGATCCAGAAGTTGAACGCATTGCCTGCAAAACCAAACTAGACAATTCGTCCAGGCAAAAAGTAGTGGTAGTATAAAAATATTCTGAAGTAGATACATCAGTGGAACCGACATTTAACTTCTTTTCATTTTCAAAAGCGCATTCTTCTGTGATTGTTTCATGAAGGGATTTTTCCTTGGGAGTACACACAAGTAATACGACACACACAAGTTTGGTAGTGGCATAGAAAAGTTCAAATCCTTTTACAAATTATGAACAGCCGTTCACATTAAATCATCAACACAGATTATTTTGTTTAAAGAAGTACGAAAGGAAAAGTGAAAGCAAATGTAAAGCACTCTTACTGCTCCCCATACTTTTCCTGATTCTCCAACTAAAGAGATAATATCCTTTTCAATATTAGGCCTGGATTCTAGAAGCTGCCTTACTCTAGATTGGGTTATGCCATCAACATGATGTAACTGAAAGAAAAAAAGAAGGAAGTTGAGGAGGGAATTATTAAAGGTAAAAACATCACGTTGTAGTAAGAACGTCAAAAATCAGGAACTATAATCTAATTGTAAGATGCAAGCATTAACACAGAAATTTCAGAGACCGATCACAATCTGTTAATTTATGTCAAAAATGAAGTAACTCAGACAGTTGATAAGAAAATATCAAAAAAAAAATTGTATGGATCGCCCCTCAAAATCAACCAAATGTGAAATCAAGGGCAGCATGTCGAGCTAATGAGAAAAATGCTGTATTGCTTATAGATAATAACCAAGTAGCTTACATTCTTCCCAATTCCAATTGTAGGAAGATTAGCCAAAACACCAAGATGGCAAGCTACACCAAAGCCTGCATAAAATGTTCATTTTAGCAGCCATATATATATATATATATAATATGGTAATGTTAATAACCTAGTTAGGCGGATGTTAGAACAGAGATTCGTAAATTGAGAAATGAGAAGGGCTTGGAGATGCACGACCTTGGAAAATAGAGTTATGAAAGGACTAGAATTTATTTGAGTCAAATGTAGATTAGAAGCTGCTAATCGGGGGCCGCAAATGGTAATAATGTGCCCTTTGGACAATAGAGTAATGACGGGCTAGACCTATTTGAGTCAACATCTTAAAAATATACTCCTAACACTAATCTAGTCTGGAAACCCAGCAGATTGGTTCAGTATACAAAGATTAATGTGAGAAAACTGGGATAAGGAAGAACTTTGAAGGAAGATGTCGTGAATGATTGGATGAATTTTTTCCATGTTGAGGTTAAGTTAAATAAGTGCAAACACAAATATTTATAAGTTAATGAAACCAGAGGAGCAATATATGATGACAAATAATACCTACAAAGGACACCCATTTAAATTATATGCCCTGACTTAATATTTGGGTCGGGTTTGGTTTACATTTTTTAACTTATCAATTGGAAACAGATTCGAGTTGCACATTGTTAGCTTGGATAGCGTTTGAGATTACTTGAATAGGAATTTTCGTATCGTTTTAGAAGATTTTGTTCTATAAATGGGTTGGGTTGGTTGGTTGATCTTAATGATACATGTTGAAACTATAAAATAATCATGTTGGATTTGCTAAAACCTTTCCACCCATTTTTTAACTAGTCGGGTTTCTGGTTGAGTTAATCAGATCGGATTGGTTTGAAGCTGGACAGTTTGCCTGTTTTCAATTCCTGACTATCACAAACATCAACCCCATGAACTCTGTTGTATGGAAAGCTATGGCTTAACCATCAAGCTACCTTTAGTGTATAAAAAACTTCAATAGAAGAATTTGATATTTTTTCCCTACCTTCTCAAGATGCACATGAACAGACGTAATAAATAAAATATGCTAGCTGATTAGCATTGATAATCTTACACCGAAAGGCCTTTACAGGTACAATTACAAGCCAAACTTTTACAAGGTAGGTATGAAATATAAGTTTTTTAAAGATCAGATAATAAACTTTTAAAAAACATCACAAGCGGAGAAATCATGATAATAAGCTTTTAAAAAAACTGAGATTGTATTGTTCTATAAGGCAAAATGATCAAAATAGATCAAATTTAGGAAGGTAATATCCCTGCTCATCAAATATCTCTTTTACTAGAAGGAACTAGGCCAAAAAGGTTTCTGAAAAACCTAGAACCATATACATGAAAACTGAAACTTGAAGAAGAAGTATTGATTAGTACAGTAAATGAATCAGTAAAAAGAGAATGCAATTTCATAAGTTGCTTAAGCATTCAGTTAAAGAATGCATCGACAAACTTACCTCTAGGATGAAGAATCCCATTGCCGTCCACCATTAATAACTGTTTTTGAACAGAAAAGAGAAGCTTGTTTAGTTGAGCGAATGGTAATAAACTGCATGAACTCTAACTCCAATCTGAAGGTAACTGCAAAAATAGTAGCATGAAAGCTCCGATCATTTAAGTAGTCAATTGGGTATAACAAGTTCTAACAATCTCCTTATGTTTTAGGATATTTTAGTATCCTATAAAAAGTCTGAAACCATTATTATATGAATATTCAAGTTGCTGCACATAATAGAATATTGCAATCACAAGAACTATTCCTACGTCATAATAAAGTGCTATATCATACAGATCATTAAGCAGAAGAAACAAAATGTGATCGAGTTGCACCACAAGAATTATTCCTACATCATAAGATGAAATTCAGTAGTAGATTCGATTTTTGACTTTACAAATGCATGGCTTGCACAATTGAAAGCTGACAAGTTTAAGGTCACTGTAGAAGTAATACCTCTTTTCTAAAATATTAAAACTAGAGGTTCAAGTCAATTAGCAAATTTTGACCAGGCTAGAGTTAAACTCAACTGCTCTTAGGCCCTGTTTGGCAATAGGCTAAAAATCATGGCTAAAATTAGCCATGATCAAAATATTAAATTTATTTTAAAAAAATTTAAAAAATTATTTTATATCTCATCTCACACAAATTCCAACATCAAAAATCACTTTATTTCACATCCAACACAATTCTCAATAAATCAATCAACTTTATTTCACATCCTACACCATTTTTAATATAATCAACTTACTTTATTTCACATCATACACATTTTTCAAAAATCACTAAAAATTCCAATCAAATTTTCTTTTTTTTTCTTATTACCAAACAGAGCCTTACTTTTTCATAGAATGCATAGAATGTGAAATATAATTGGTTATTATCGATGTGTAAAGAATTTAATTTTTTTATTTCAAAATTATGTAGGATGCAAATTAGACTTCAGTCTTGAGATTTGTGCAAGCTGCGACCTGTGAAATTAAAGTAAACATGATTAAATTTAAGTTGCAAAACAAATGCACACTGCACCCAATGCAATTTAATTTTGTTATAATATTCATCTATTGATTGGACCAATCTTTCAGGTTGAAATTACAACGGAAAGGATCACTAGGGACTTTTAGTGGGAGAATTTCCTACAAACCCCAAATTCTACGTGAATTGCACCTTCAACACCACCCCCCCGCCACCCCCCCACCCCAAAAAAAAAAAACAAAAATGGAACAATCCAACCCTGATTTTAGGGGGTTGTTTACTTGGACTTGGGGGTCAGAGTAATATCTAAGAATTGCGTATAGGGTAAATAGTTTAGCAGAATTGGGGGTTGTATAATATCATATATATTTTGGAGGTTTTAGTCATAAAAACTATAAGAATTAGAGGTGAATGTGTAAAGGACATATATTTGGCGGTATGTAGGAAATTCTCCAGCTTTAAATTGATGAAAAGAAAGATTCACCACTACTAACGAACTTCACCTGTGGATACAAAGAGTGAGCATTGCTTTTCATCCTCTCCAGGAGTTTTAAAAGAATAGGAACCTGAATAAATAAAAAATGTTAAATGAAACGGCAATAATAACAATTTGCTCATACAAGCTGGCATTTAAAAACTCACTTTCTGCTTAAAAATTTCTGAACAAATACTAATTTTGCCATCTAGTGTGCATTCACATTAATCATAGCAAACAAAATACCCATGTGCTGGTGATTGTTAAATCTCTAGTTACCAACAGACCTAAAAGCTTAAGCTTATAAGTTATGGCCCAAAAACAATTTTATATTCTAACATGCTTCCTTACTTTGCTTTGCAGCGTGGAATTCAACATAAATACTTTTTTAAACCATATATTATAGATAGTTTGGGATCACTGGTATTTGAACTTGAGATCTGTAGTGGTAATACCACATTAAATTTGTGGTTACCAACTTAACTTAAAGCTTAAGCCAATAGGTTATGGTTCAGAAATAATAATTGTATTTTAACTATTATTTTTCACACATGTATAATAGATAGTAGAACTCAAACAAAAAGAATAAATGTCCAATCTAATCCATCAGCTCACAGACTCCTAAAAGTAGAAGCATTGACCAATTTAAATGAAAAACATTTGAATATGAATTTGATGCAATTTGTATAAAGATATATATATAGTTCTTAAATTAACATGCCAATGTGTCGTGCATACTACTAGACAGTAAGAACAGAAGAAAATAAATGACAAGTTAAATGCAAGGTAGTTCAAACATAAAATACAAGCCTTGTAAAATAATAGAAATTAATCTAGCACAGACTTTCCTTTCAAAATGGCTTGCTATTTCAATGGATAGGACACCATCTTATACAGAATAAAAACATGCATACAATGAACTTAAAGAACAACATAAGATCAATTCAAAAAAATTTAATTAGTAATAAGGAAAACCACCTATGAATAACATAAAAGGTCACCAGTACATAAGAAAAAGTAATATATAAAAGGAAACCAGGAAACAAGAAAATAGAAAATAAGCAAAATATCTAGATACAATATTACTTAACAAAACAGAAACACTACAAGAAGCCAAACCTCTCTAAAAGCAAGGAAACCAGGAACATAAGGTACTTGCAGCCTTACAACTTCAAATTCCTCATGAACTACATTCATGGTGCAGGCATCCAAGACAACAAGAGCACCACAAGCCAAAGAAGGATCCTCTTTCAAGAAGCTCACATCAACTCCTCCAATATAATGAAGCATCTCAACCATGCCAACTGGATTCACACGAGCATCACGTGGGGATATGGCCCATGTGAAATCATCTTCAAGAATCAATTTCTGCTTCAGTACATCTTGCACCCTGTATTAAACAGTAATGAACAGAGTAAGCTTGTACAAAAACAAAGAGTAGCCAAAATTACACTCTATATAAAGTAAATTGAAGTGAATCCAAAGGCCAACACAATCCACTCCTGTTGAAGCACAGGGGAACTTGTACCCTCCTCTCCTGAAAGGGAAAAATCTCCTGATGAAGAATCCATGCTCATGTTCTCTTCAAATACAAAGCTTGTCTTGGCATCAACCTGAATACAAGTAATTCAATGTGTTTATCCAGAGTGCAAGCTGAAAATACCTATCAAGTAGATGATAACAGACGTTTAGCAAAAAGTAAAATCCTAGCAGAAGGCAGTCATTATTGTTAAATTATTGAACAGCATAAGGAACCAACTGAGCTAGTTGCTCTCTTAAACGTGACACCTAAAATTGAGCAAGGATTTAAGCAAGCCTACCTTGTTCGTGCTCCAATTTCTTAATCGCTTGCCATTTTACTTGGATTAAATAAGCAAAGATATTAGAGCTATGCCATGAAATTTTTCAAGGCCAATACCCATCCATTTTTTGAAAAGATATGTTTCAACAATAACAAACTTAAGGGTAGAGATTTTCAAGAACAAATCATCTCGAAAACCTCAACCGCTAAAGGCATCATGCTTCGATGCCCTACACTTTCGAGAAGGTTTCTCAAACACTTCTACTAAAATGTCATAAGCTCAATCTCAAAAAATCATAATAACGACGTAATCTCGAAGATTAAAGGTCAAAAGCACTCTTTCAAAGAAGTAATTTGAAAACTATTCAAGAAAGTTTTAGATAAGAATTTTCAAGGACAATGTCGAAAGAAGATGCGGTGTCTTAAGGGTACTAATATACATGTATTAGGGCTAATTCAATTTTTATATAAAGAGCTATTAGGGTTCATTATTTGTTGACACTGTTACAGTTTGTTTGCATTATTGTAATTCTTTTGTATCTTCTTTTTTACGCAAGTGAATCATATTTTTCTTCATTTACCTATGGTTTTTTCTGCAAGCATTTCCATGTACGTTACTAATAAGTGTTTTGTTCTTTCTTCTTCTAGTTGTTTTGATTTCTTGTTTCTACACTTTTGCTGCAACAAATTTATATTGGAAGAAATTACAAGATTAGGCATCTAATCTTAATAGGCACCCTCTGTTAATGCCATTAAATGTATTGTTAAATCGCTCAACAATCAGGCGACTCAATTAATAAAAAATAATATATTCTACGAGTCACAGGCTAGCACCTGTCTAGCAGGTGACTCACAATAATAATAATTTTTTATTGAGTTGCCCTGGGGAACGTGAAACTCAACAGAGTATATTTTTTCTAATTATATATATATATATATATATTTAATATTTTAAAATTAACATATAAAATTTATTAAATAATATATTATTTTGTAATATATAATTTTGCATAGTAAGATTTTATATACCCCACTGACCTTTTTTAAAATAACTATTTTTATATATAGTAAGATTTTAAATAAATGAATTGGGTTACTCAAAAGTTAACTTTGATGTTTATTCTCAGATACTATCATTCTACTTATTATAAAAAATAAAATATTAATTTTGGAGTCACTCGGCAGACGGGCAACATAAAAAATAATTTTTTTAATTGAGTCATCCGATGAACATGTGACTCAACAATAAATTTAACAGTGTTAATAGAGGATACTTACTATGATAATTTAATTTAATTAGTACTTAACTAACTAATTAATTTAAGATTAGATGCTTAATCTTATAATTTCTTCATTCGTATGGTAGTCTTCTTTTCTCAAGAAATTTACAAAAGACAATGGCTATCATGAATTATAACATCACAAATCTTGATAAAAGCACCTAATTTTGCACATTTGGTAGGCAAATATGTGTTATCCTTGTCCAATTGGACTTAGATGATGCATTTCTTGGCCAGGATAAGATGCTAGCATCTTTTTTTTTGTTTTGATGAACAAGATGCTAACATCTTTGACAATAAAGAATGAAAAAACAAAATTTTAAAAGGCAACCTCAGAAAACCCAGTACATATGTTCAATGAGATTTTGCATGATTGCTTAAAGAAGAATTTGAAAGTGACTCATTGGCCCAAGTTAGAGTCACTCTCGAAAGAACACATTTTCACGAAGATCGAAACATAAAGAAGATAGATGTCACTTCATAAAGGATATAACTAATTGTGAAGATATTAAGGTCAGTAAAATCACTTATGAGAACCCGGTGGATATGCTAAGTCTCTTTAGCTTTAGAGTTAGAGTACTACTCGAACTTAATTGGCATCACCAGATAGAACTTTGGGTGGCTTAAGAGATTCAAAAGAATAGAGTTCATTCAAATTCACAAAGGTGAGAATTCAAGTCAAAATGGAGATTTTGTTAGAGTTATGCCTTGAAATCTTTCGAGGGTGATAACCATTCATTTATCAAGGAGCATATTTCTCAATACGAGTCATCTCAAAAGTCTCGACCATTGAAGGTTCTATATTTTGGCATCCTACAGGTTTCAAGAAAGTTACTAAGGACAAGTACTCAAACGTCAAAAGCTTAGACTCAAAAATCATTATGAAGATAGAGTCTCAAAGGTTAAAGGTCAAAAGCACTCTTTTAGTGAAGTTCCTTGAAAGTTCTTCATCATGGATTTTTGAAAAGATTTTTCAAAAATAAAAGGTGGCGCCTCAAGGATGTTCTATGAGTGTCAATAACAAGTACTGTGACGCCCGTGGCCGAAGAGGGCGGGGAGTGATCGCCGGGTGATGTCCTAAGAGAAAGGAATCACTGGGACAAAGTGTGGCTCCTGGCATGCTTTTAGGCCGAATAATAAGTGGGGAGAGGGACACAGAAATGAATCGTCCCACATCGGAAAGGGAGGGAGATCCTGAGCTATATAAGTAGATAACGTGATCTCAAATGGTAGAGGCGCTTTTTGGGGCAAAAGTGCAAAACCGTGAGGCTAATGATAGAAAACTCCATAGTTGAGCGTGTTTGGGCTGGAATAGCACTGGGATGGGTGACCTATTGGGAAGTGCTCAAGTCACATAGTTTTTCTAAAGCCAAAGCAGACAATACCTCTACATTGAGATCATGGGATGTTACAAGTACACTGGGACCTATGAAGTATCGATACTTCATGAAGCCTAACATATCCGTATCAGATACCGATACTCCCCAATACGTATCTGATACGTCACATGGCGTATCAATTTTTATTTTTTAAAAAAATTTGATACTTATCCGATACTTCCCTGATACTTCCAGATACTTTTTTTTTGAAGTACCAGATACTTTTAATAAGAGGCAAAAATGTAAAAACAATCGGTTCAACATATAGAATAAAAAATAAAAAAAATATTTCATATATAAAGAACAACTTATGCATATATTTGGACGTTAAAATTGAGAGATATATTGGACTACGCAATTAGGATCACAGAAAATTTTACGCACGCTAGTGTTTCGGCAATAAAAAAAATTTAATATTCGCAAATAGCTGTGTCATCTACTTTAGCTAACCTTTTTTTATGATCTTACAGATACTAATAATGTTTCTACTTTTTTACCTTAACTGATATTGTCTTTACTTCTTTTAAATGTCAATCACATTTTTTTTTACCTTAATCAAGCTCATATTGTGAAAAAGATAAAACTTTGATCTTTTTATTTTATCTATTTATTTAGTCAAAAATTTAAAAAGAGAGAACATATATATGCTTTAATTAGGTCAATATATTATAGTTTATGCCACAATATCTGTATTATTTTTGTATCATATTTGTATCAAACTAATCGATTTGAATTAAATTTAAATTGAAAATAAAATTAATCTACTGATATATATTTAAGCTCTTATTTCATGTAAATAATCTGATAAATTGAGAAGTAATTAAACAAACTTTATAATATTATTTTAAATTTAAAATTTTTTGAAATTCAATAGTTGAAAGATGTTTTTATTTTTCAAGTTAAATTAATCATAATATAATTTTAAGTGATATAAAAAGCATTTAAAAAATTGTAGTTATTTTGAAGAAAATTTAAAAAATATCTTTGAAACTTATAGCAATAATTTATATAAGTTATTCTCATCTACCATAAAACTGCACTTTAAGGGCATGTTTGACAATTACTCAAAAATAGGCAAAATATTTTTTTAATAATATTTAAAATTTATTATAAATTTTAATAACTTTATCTCACATCCAACACAAATTCCAACCTTAAAAATTAACTTTATTTCACATGCAACACAAATTTCAACCTTAAAATCAACTTTATTTCACATCCTATAGACCTCTCAATATTAAAATAAATTTTTTTTCATCAACTCTATAAAATAAATTATTTTCTCTTTCCTTACTCAAATTTATCCTCCAACCAAAGAAGCTCTAAATATGAGAATATAAGATACTATACGCACATATATAACAGTCGTATCTTGACGCATCTGTATCCTACTTTTTTTAAGTTTATCGTATCATCGTATCCGTATCGTATCGTATCCGTATCGTATCGTATTTGTATCGTCGTATCGTACTCATGTTACATAGACTGGGGCATTATAGTACTATGCATTGTAGAGCATAGATTCATTCCATATATTAAGAATTGTTAGGTTCATTATTCGTTGTCATTGTTATTGCCTATCATCATTATTGTGATTCCTATGTATCTTCTTAAAGTTAGTGAACTTCTTTCTAAATTCTTCCGTGACTTTCCCATAAGGGTTTCCACGTATTCGGTACTTTCTCCTTCTTCTGTTGGTACTTTTTTCTTAATTTATTCTTTGCTTGTCATTTCAATTTTTCCAATAAAATGCCGCCAAATATACTAATCTTCTGTTCTTTTTAGACTGCGGTCAAAAGCAGAATAGGAATAACACTGGCTTTGAGGAAACTCGATATCTCTCTCTACGCCTAATTCAATTTGAAGCAAAACAAGAAGAAAAATTACACAATAAAAATTTCTGTTGCCGGGACTCGAACTGGGGTATCTCTGGTGAGAGCCGAATATCCTAACTAGCTAAACTACAATGAAATTATGTCATTGGATAATTATTAAATTATATTAATATAAATTTAACATCATTCAAACTTGCATATGTACATTAGTAGGAGCGTACATTAATATACGAAAAATCGAGAACCGACCCGAAATCGAACCGATAAATTTGGGTTGAATCTAAACTTATTTTGGTCAGTTTTGGGTCTTAAAATATTCAAAACCAATTATATGATTCAATTCGTGGGTCTAATATATAGATCTAGTAGAACCTAACCGACTTGATTTATATAAGTAGTAAAACACAAAACTCCAAAATAATTTTTATCAATTAGCCTTATTTAATTTTTTTATAATTCAATTCTAAAAAGGATACCTTTAAAATCGCATTCTGTGATATTAAACTAAGAAGATGTTTGACTTAATATTATCTCGGTGTAATGTCACATTATCTAAAAATAATAATTATTTGATTTTATAATATATATAGATAACTTCTAAAAAATTATGAAATTATCACTCAAAGATGACATTTAGATGTTATAAAATTTAGATTACATAATAGAACATTAAAATAACAATAAACCAAACAGCTTCTAAGTATTATATCTTAATGTTAAAATTTCATTTTTTAAAATTCATGATTAATTTTCTAATTATACACTTGTTATATTACCCCAATCTACAATTCATCTTTTAATGTCTCTAGCTCTACCATATGCATTCTCTCATTAAAAATATTATATTAAAATTTCTTATTATGGTATTTATTAGGAGATTTATGCCTTGCATTAAAAACTATTTATAGAACGATCCCAACCCAGAACCTAAGCTGGATTTATGGATGCATGGGTCAGATCTGGATTTGTGCATAGTAGAACCGACTTGATTTGGATCGGGTATATAATATGCACATAACTTAATTGAATCGACCCATGCACACCTCTATACATTAGACATAATAGAATAGTTTGAGTTGTTTGCCCTCAATTGGTTGACGTCAAAATGACGTTAATTTTATTTCATATCTTATATGTCTCCTAATAAAAATATAATATATTCTCTTTTATTCAAAAATAACCTTCAAATGAAATGAGCTCGTAACATGCATATGCTAACATATATACTTATTTTATCACAAAACAAACTCCCTACTAAACGAGGCCATGGTTGCTTGTAGAATAGAGAGGAAGGAAATTATGTTAATATTATGATGAAAAAAATTATCACAATATTGAGATTTGTAAGTGATGTGAAATAAAATTTATTTTTCTTGTTGAAAGATATATAGCATATAAAATAAAGTTGATTATTAATGTTGAAATTTACGTAATATGTGAAATAAATATAAACATTTAATTAGGATTATTTTAGTATGAGTTCAAAGTATTTTGGGCCCCCTAACAAATGGGAGAAGAAGATGCTCGAGATTTCACCATGGGGATCTTGTCCTTCATCTCACGGAGATTTGGGTGGTTGTCTGGTTGGGATCCACCAGTTTTGAGCTGAGTCAAGCTATTAAGGACGTTGGTTTTGGGCTTGTCGCGTGCATGCCCTGGTTAGCTAATATTGGATTAACAACAAATCTCCAATAGATCAAGGGTGACCTTAATCTAAATTTTTTTCTTTTTCTCTTATCTTGTAATTCTTAACATCTTCAGGCTTGCTTGTTTGAACATGTTAAAATTAATCCGGATAATTTTAAACAGTTATATCATATCATACATAAAATTTAATATTAAAAATAAACTATATTTCACATCAAACACAAATTTAAAATAAAAAAATAACAATATTTCACCCCCTACACACATACCAAAATAATAACTTATATCATATTTCTCATATATCTCAATATAATAACTAATTTTACATCACATCATTTACAACTTTTAATAAAAAAATATCTCCATTCAAATTTAATTTTAATCTTATTAAAATCAAATTTTACAACAAAAGAAATTCCATTAATTGTCACATACAAAGTTCAAGCTACATCTTACAATCCTTATTACAACTTACATAAGTAATTTTTTTTTTCATCCAATCACTCACAATCGATCCAATGTGTGTTTGTGGTGTGCCTAAAAATAAAAGGGGATGAGTCCAATCAACTCAATAAGAAAATACAATCTAACACGAAAGTATAATACATTACAATATACACATTTTCATTAGAATAAAATGAAGGCATTGCATTCAATTCATTCATATCACATCCAATATCATATATTCACATACTATGACTTTACATTTCTTATTTAATTTTCTCTTAAATTTCTCTTTTAATGCACTAGAGTTTCTCCTTTGAATATTGTCTTCTCTTTTGACAAAATTGGATGCTTACACTACAAGTATTCCCGACCAACAATGTCACACACCCCAACTGTTTACACACTATTAGGAGCATATTAAATTAGGGGTGACATGTAAAACTCAAATTTTTTTAACAAAATCCATTACTCAAGTATAAAGGTATGCTACAATAATACACAACAGTTATTAAATGATGGCCATGATATAATTTCATTATTACATTCATATCTAACGAAACAAAGTTAATTGTATTTTCTTTGCTCTCACGTGCTCTTTGTATTGTCCGTGATATACCTAAAAAAATTTAAATGAGTACCAATCATCTCAGTAAAAAATACACTAACATAAAAACATACAATAATACATCATGTAAGTATTCACAAAAGAGAAATAAAGTAGACATCATGTTTAAATCAAGTATATTATAAGCTTTACGTGTTATTAACTGATTTCTTTTTATTATTTTATTTTATTTTCTTGACTTTTTAGAACGAATGAGTTCCTTTTTATATTTTTACTTTTTAATTTAACTCTTTGACACCATAATTTTTCTCATCCCACTTAAAAATTATGGTGATAGTGTCGTTCGAATCTAAGATTCTTTGATTCCCAAGCAAGCGCCTTCTCCTCTGAGCTAGGAAAACACGTGTTCCATTTTTTAGATTATTGCAAATATTTTTATATCATCGGGGATTTATTCCTCCCAAAAGTGAAGCGAAGGCACTTCTATCACTTTAATACATCAATGGGACTTATTCCACCCATTGATGCAAGGAGCTCTAATGTATCTCATGATCATCATGAATTTATTCCTCCCATAAGTACAAGGGAAGGAATCCTTTCTAATTCAGTCACACATAATACATATAGCTACAACTAGGAAAGAAAAATATCATAAAAGATTTTTCATCCTTTTTATTATTTTAATTTCATGCATGCTTAACAGAAACTTACTAACAGAAATAACATAACCAATCATACTTTTCACAAAAGCATACATATAATTTTATATAGCACATCATAACATATTGATCTTAAGTAATTCAATTCACAATATGCTTGTGATCATAAACTCTTTAACAGTAGAAGATTCATTCATGCATAATATATGAACAACAAAGTCTCATAACATCAATACAAAATAACCCATAGGTCAGCTATGTGCCTATGTCCTCGGGTTAGTTTTTGAGCACCGATCGATTTCCTACACTGTCACTCTCTGGCTTGTTGGTCCATTGATCAACTTAACAACTTTTACATCTAAGTCTATTATTATGTGTACATAGTAATGTTTGTCACCTAGGCGTTAAGCTTGATTGTAAGCCTAGTCGCTTAGAGCACTTTGACTGCATGTAGCGGCGACAATTTGTTGATGGTCCCTTCATTCACAAAATCTTGAATAAATTATGTGGGAACTCAAATTATTCTTATTAGATAATAATTATGTTGTTAATATTATGTAACTGTGTTTATCTGTGAAGAATTATTATGAGGATGAGATGAGTCAGTGCCACAAAGAATTGCCACCTAATTAAACTTTGACCTGACGCCTTAGTGCATAATTACAAGAGGGCCAAAGAAGAGTACGATGTAAGGCTTTTCCTTTTACATTCATATACTTTTTTCATTCCCAAGCAATTAATACCAAGGCATCAGGATTTAGGTGGTTACAACAGCAGTTGTGGTTGGACAAACTTCTTCAACAGGTAGTAGCAGTAGATGACCGAGTTGTTATAATAACAACAATTCTAGGAAGGAATGTAGCAGATGGCGTGGCGCATCCTGGCACGCCTAGACCTAGCGGATGTCCAATGGATCCTTCAAAATTAAATCCTACTGCTGATGTGATGATCATGAGGATTAATTTTTAGTCTTTTTTTACTTTATGTTTATGTACTTTGAACAAATGTAGTGCTCATGATAGCATAATATGACTGAATGTAGATAATGCACTCCCTGTGAATTAGTTGGTGAATATAGAATGAATTAAACTATGTTTTGTGCTCATGATATTCAGTGAATTCAACTGTGTTTATATGCATATGAATTCCGTTGTGGATCATGGTACTGCTGATGATTAGACAATAATGGCAGTATAAAATATGTTTTTTGTGCAGGTTCTATATACTTTTAGAATGAGGGGGCTAAACTATCTATAAGTTTTGTCTAGAGTTGCAAATCGCGATAGTTTGGCGAATGATTTCCTGCCGCTTCCAGTTTGCATGGATTGGCCTCAACTTTGTGATTGACAATACCAAATTGTGATCTAATAGATGCAATTTCATGTCCAAAGAGGTCGCTAGGAATGGCACCAATCAGTCACAATAATTATGATGAAAAAAGCACTGGTAACAATTACAAGAACATGATATTAATGCAAAACAGTCAAAAACTAAGTTCTGAATGATTTGAAGATAGATTCTACGTGGTTATAGGGGTTAGCAATCAACTTAGATCGGTCGCATGATTATTTGCAATGAAGGCTACTGCGACCTATTTTGCAGCTAGTTTAATCAGTAGCGAATTGCTACCGAGGATAGACTCTTTGTGACTGATATATGGATTGCATATGCTCTTTTTCCTTGTGGTGTCATTCCTCAAAGATTCATGAATGTAATTTTCAAGCAAATAAAAAATATGTACAAATAAACTTGAAAGGCGATTAGTTTTAGCAAGAAAATAAAACCTAGTTACTATATTTTGTGGAAGCATTCACATATAATCACACACACACACAAAAGAGAAAAGTATTTATGTGGTTCGACAACTCTGTGTCTACATTCATACCCCAACATCACTAGGATGCTTCCCCATAACATTTCACCAACACTCACTCATTTAATTTGAAATAATAGAGCAAGCTCCAATATAATTTGTTGAACAACACCTCCTCTAGGTTTCACTTCCTAGAGAACCTTTCCTAAAAAGTGAAGAAAAATAATCACCACCTCCCTCCCTCTAATAGGAAAATGCCATGTTATTAGCTCATTAATATCCTAAATTATGTCTTAGCTTTAGTTCAATTCCCATAAGGCACAAAGTAAACATGCTTTAGTTTTCTAACAATTATTCAATCACTTGATTAACTCATATCACTATCTTCATAACACACGTGACTAGCACAACGGTTAAAGTTATTAATATACTAAGTAAAATCATTAGTTTACTAATACAAGGACCAACATTAAGCTAATTGTCAGGGCATTAGACCTGGATTTTTTGAGTTGATCTTCAGTAAATTCTTTATGATGATCTTTGAGGGAATTCTCCAGAGTGCAAAAGAGATTGCAAGAGCATTGAAGCAGATAAATCTCAACTTCGGAGAAGTTAATTTGGGAGTTTGGGCTTAGACTTGGATTTCAAAACATATTCTTTAGATGATAGAGGTTGGCTCGAGAAAGAGCAAGTATTCTCCTCTCTAAACCTAGTCGAAGCTTGAAATTGTCAGAGATGAAAATAAGCAAAAGGCCCAACACGAATGGGCTGAAGACGGAGCAGATGCCAGTGTAGGTCATGAGGGTAATATTTTCATCTTATAATAATTTGAAAAAATTTGGGCCTAAAGACCAAACTAAAAATTGTGACAAATCACAAGGACCTAAGCTCAAAGACTGAAGTAATATTCATTTCAAAAAAGATTGAAGTAATATTCATTTAAAAAAAGATTGAAGTAATATTTACCCTAAGTTTAATTCACTAAAATTTTGGGATTAAATTAATGGCAAAAGAAACACTTTTAGATGAGTTTTGTTTTCTTCAAACTAATTTTTCTCATTCCTTCTAGCAAAATTAGGGATCAAAAAGAAATTATTTCAAAGATATGATTAATCTGAAATGTACCTTAATTTCTAGTAGCAATTTAACAATATGAATTCTCATAAATACTTCTAAATTTGCGGACCCAAAATATGTATTATATCATTACAAACTTTATTACCCATTGGGTAATATTGCTCAAGTGAATATTCATGATTATTACAATTCATAAATTATAAATTAATCTAATATTAATTATATTTCATCCTATATATATAGAAACTAAAAAAAATAATATTAAAAGGGTAAATTAAATCCAAGTCCTTGAGTTTAGGGTATATTACCACTCAGGTCCATGATTTTAAAAATATAATATTTGGGTCTCTAAGTAAGATATATATCAATTAAATCTATTTTTTAATATTTTAATAGTTAAAGTTTATAAAATACTTAAAATCCCCCCTTTTTCTCCCCCCTCTCCTTTTTTCTCTCCCTCTCCTTTTCTCTCTCTCCCGAACTACTCACTCTCCCTCTCTCTCTCTTCGTCGACAGCATCCCAACCTTGCCCAAGCGTCGAGCAACACTGCACATCCCTCTGGCAGTGCTTCTTTTTCTCTCTCACGAACCACTCTCACTGTCCCACTCTCTCTCACACTCTCTTTCTCTCTCTCATTGTCTCTCTCTCACTTTCCACTGGTGGCTGCACAAGGCCAGCAACGCCGCAAACTCATCCCAACGTAGTGCAAGGCTAGCAATTGCGCAGTCTCACACAAGAGCCACGCAGGTTGCGAGGTTGCCAGCCTCCTGCGAGCGCCACACAGCCTGCATGGCCATCGATGGAAAGCGAGAATGAGAGAGGAATAGTGAGAGAGATAAAGGGGCTTCGGGAGAGGGGAAGAGAGAGAAAGAGAGGAGAGAGGAGAGAGGAGAGAGGAGAGAGGAGAGAGAGAAGAGCGAGGGGGATTTGAGTATTTTCTAAAATTTTAATATTAAAAATTAAAAATGAACCTAATTGACATATATATATATATATAACTAGCTCAGGGACCTAAATGTTAAATTTTTAAAATATAAACTTGAGTGATAATATACCCTAAATTCAAGAACTTGAATGTAATTTACCCTTATTAAAAATATTATATGGTAGCTAGTTTGCTTATTTCTCTGAATGCTCACTCAGAGCTAGTCTTAATGATTAATCAAGTACTCAACTTAATAATATCATATTGAACTCTCTGGGTACTATATATAACTGGTAGAGCATGGATCAATGGACCCAAAAAAACAAAACATTTTCTCTCGTAGTGCATATTTTAAGTTTCTTATAAATAAAAACCTATGATTTTATAGGATATAAAAGAATAAAGGGTAAATTGCACAGGGGCCCCTGAGGTTAGAATGACGCTGCAAATAGGTCCCACGTTTTAAAAAGCCTAGATTTGAGTCCCCAAATTTGTGTTTGCACTGTCGTTTGGTCGCACGTCTGAAATTTGCTGGTTTTTTACTATTTTACCCTCAAATTTTTTACTCATTCTCCACATTATTTTAAAGAATTTCGAGAGAGTTATAAGGGCATTTTGGTCCATATAAATATGACTAACAGTCAAATTTAACCGTTACTATCTAATTGGACCATCCAAAAAAGTGATATTTAAACTAAAGGACTAAATGACAGCGCAAACACAAACTCGGGGACCCAAATCTAGGCTTTTCAAAACGTGGGACCTATTTGCAGCGCTATTCAAACCTCAGGAGCCCCTGTGCAATTTACCCAAGAATAAATATATAACTCATCTTCCTCTGATCACTCAAGCGTTTAATGATTATCCTACTTACAGAAATTCAAAATTTATTGATCATTCTAAATATCACTTTCCTTTTATTACGACCCTGAAATAACAAATTAAGTAAGATGGACTTCTGTGAAATGTTATGACTCATTAATAAATCTAGATTTGAGGGTCCCCTTCTCTGAGTTTATCACAAGTCACTAATCTTGTGATTGTGTCATAAAAATGCAACCAATCGAGGGAACTTATAGGAATCTAGGTAGTACTCATTAGTCACCTAAAACTATTAGTAGAGTATACAAAGAATAAGTTGGTTTTTAATTATTTATTTATTTAAAACTCGAAACTAGCTCAATAATAGTTTGACTTTTAGTCGAATCAAGTTGCTTATTTTTAGCTGGAAGGGTCACACTCATAAAAGATGCCCTTAAGCTATATCCGTTTGCTTTATCGCACACTTATGCTCCGCTCAATAGAAGCTCATTAGGCCTTTCTCTGGGGAGATAGTGTAGACTCCAAGGCCATGCATTATGTTACTTAGGAGGACGTGTGCAAGCAAAAGAGTAAAAGATGCCTAGCATTCACAATCTTCAAATTTGGAGATAATTTTTAGTGGCTAAGCATGCAACAAGATTTATGGGCAGTTCTAACAGTATATGGTGAGAGAGCTTGTGTGCAATCACTTGTTTGAAGTGAGATGAAGTGACTCCAGGTGTGGAAGAATACATATTCAAGTTGTCAAATGATTGATGGTCATATGGCTTGGCTTGTAAAGGATGGGACAACAGTTTCATTTTTGGGTGACCTATGGTTGCCTATCATACCAATGAGCAGATAAAACATTTACTTGAATATGCAAACAGAGGAACGTCTTTCCATTGTCGCAAATGTATCTAGAAGGCTTGAGTGGGATAGATGCAATTATAGTAAGACATACAACTAAAGTTTAGCTAAAGGGTGATTCCATGGAAATCCTCCAATTTATTCAGTAGAGAATGATAAAACATCATTATCTAACGCCTTACGCTAGCAACGAAGACTTATTGTTGGAGCACATAATAGAGGCCATTTTTTCATTTCAATTTTATAAAATCTCATATACTATGGAATGCAAACAATGCAATCGATTATTTAGTGCACATTCCAATATTAGAAGATTTTTGTTGGGAACAAGATATGCTCATTCTCATAGATTCTTGTAGCATCCTCAACGGGAATGTAATTTAATCTAAAGGACTTGGCCAACCTTTGTACCTCCTCTTAATTTAATCTAAAGGACTTAGCCAACCTTTAAAAAAGTGTTTCGAAAAGCTAATATATATCACACTATATTCGATCTTAAAATTTTTCAAGAGAGCATAAATTTTAATTGAGAATTAAGCTTCACATTTCAACAATACCGATGGTAGTGCCAAATATTTCTCCAAAATTCTATCATATAAAAACTGTCATGATCCTAAAATAGTAACTAAATACTGGCAGAACACATTGTTTTACATATTCACCATGGATTTCCACCTATCAGATGATAATAAAAGCTGATAAAGAAATTGCAAATAAACTGAGCACTTGCAAAGGCAAGCATTCTATCTATAGAATACCAATTCATCTGCATTGGAATCCAAAAGACTTTTCACCAATGTTCTTGGAATTTGGCTTCAATGATAAATCTCCAACATTTGCAACAAGGTCCTCAAGCTCTTCATCTACAGTTGGAATTCCTCCATCTGCACTAAGCTTTTGCTCACCTCTGATATTCAAACCTGCAACTGCTTCATTCAACTCAGTCAACAATTCATCATTGTATTCCTCCTCAGCCACACAAAGATCCCACACCTTGAATGGATTCTCCGATAATTCAATCTCTCTAACTTTCTTACTCAGCTCAGATGGGGTCTCATCATCTTCCTCCCCCGATACCCGAAGATCCCATACCTTGAAAACATTCTCTGACGATTCAATCTCTCCAACTTTCTTATTCAGCTCAGATGAGATCTCATCATCCCCTTCCTCCTCTAAAACCCGAATATCCCACTCCTTGAAAACACTCTTTAGCGATCCAAAATGCTCCTGAGACTCAACCCCTTCTTCCTCACCATCTTTAGCATGATCATCTTCTTCAACACCCACATTGTCTACCTGCATTTGCTCATAAGAAGGAGCAAAGGCAGTGATACTATCAAGCAGGTCTTCTTTCAAAGAAGTCCACAATTCATCAGACATTTCTAGATCAGCAACCAAGCAGGTGTCAGCCCAGATCAAGTCCTCTGGAGATATCTGCAGCTCAGTATTATAGTTCGACTTTCTCAATCTTCCGACTAGGCCAATATCATCATCATCATCATTATCGTTATCCAAGAACTCAGCTTTCTCGTCTTGCTTGGCGAATTCATCAGCTAGAGCCTTGGCTATCAATTCGTTTTCATCTTCCATATCTAAATTGATATTTTTTGTCATTATTAAGAATAAAAAAGTACATAAATGCCACACTAAAATGCATTATGTAAATGTCAAAAACCTAAAATGAGTTGCTTACTATGAAGCACAAACATAACACAGTGACACGAGGACACGACATGACAAAATATGACAGATATATGATAACAAAACTTATATATTCAAAAAATAATTGAGGATGTAGCTCAATTGGCAGACCGCTTGCTTTGCAAGTGAGAGGCATAGGGTTCAATCCCCCACATCTCCACTGTTTTCATTTTCCAAAAAACATTATATATTCATTAACAACAATTCATATTAAATAAAATTCATAAAGCATCAAAAGATATCTTGTCATGATGAATTGATAACCTATTCTTATAAAATAAATTCATAACCTATTCTTCCTGCTGTTTTGACGGTGAACAAATCAAATAGATACCATGAATAAATCAAATACATGTTCACCACATTTCTATCCAAAATTCTTCAGCTCCAATAAGATAGATGTATAAATATTGAATAAATTAAAGTATTAGACACATAGTTGCCTAAGTGCAAGCCACAACAATTATGTAGGTATAAACAATTATCCATATAGTGCACAAATCAAAACAAATCAAATACAACCCTGGACGGCTCTCAAAAAAACAAACACATGCAAGACTACATGAGGTACAATACCACATTAAATTATAATGAATAACAAGAAAATCAAAAAGCTGATCTACAATCTACATAGATCTAAGACGTGGTGGACAGAAAAAAGAACCAAATATTAGAAGATTTAGAACTTAAAATCATAGCCCCAAATAAAAATTTTAAAAAGGATGCATAGAATGAAAATCAACACAAATAATGTAACAGAAAGTGCAGAGAAAATATAGCAAACGACAGTACCTGTAGATGTCAAAGAGAAAGGGCCACTGGAAGAAACTGCAGAGGCACGAGAGATATCCGCGCGTCGACGAGAGCACGCAGGTGAAGCGGGCCTAGCGGCGGGCGTGAGCGAGGATTTTGGAGCCACTGACGAGAACTAGAGGAGGCGCGAGAGCTGCCGGCTTGCCGCGAGTGCGATCCGCGCGAGAGGCGAGAGCGCGAGGAAGAGGATCCGCGAGAGACGATCCGCGGGAGAGACGAAGCCGCGAGAGACGATCCGCGGGAGAGACGAAGCCGCGAGAGCTGCCGCCGACCGGCGATTCGCGGATTCGCGCGAGAGCTGCCTGGGACGAGCGTGCGGAGAAATCCGCCGATTTCGCCGAAGAGACTCGGGTCGATTAGGGTTGGCCGGTTGGGATATCGTTTTGTAACAAAAAATTAAAAATAATTTTTTAAAATAAATGCATCTTCAAGTATCATAAATTAGATTTTTTTAAAATATAATTTTATTCAATAACACCACGTGAGGCACGATATCCCCTTATGCTTCCTAGTTTCGTGTCCTAAATACTTTTCAATACCGAGATCTTATATTATATAAAAATGTCTGTGCTTTATAAGCTTATAATATAAATACAGAAAATCAGTACATAATACCTCACAGACTATCATCATAATTGCAGCATTATTATTTAAAAATAAAATCATAGAGCTGCATCATAGTCTGCAGCATCATTGTTTAAAAATAAAATCATAAAATTGCCACTGTTAAATAGCTCTCCCAAAGAATACAAAGTAAGTGAAATATTATCCCTCAAAGATATAATTTCCTAGCTCTCTTTGAAGATTCTAATCTCCATGAGTCATCTTAAGGCAAACTCATGTCATTTTTTCGCAATCAACTCTATAATCATTAGCCCCTGCCACAGCAATGGATACAGGATCCTAGAGGAATCCACCAGATGATTGTTGACAACGTTAACTATAAACTAGTCCTAGTACTCATTCTATTTACAATCTAGAGGGAGATTTAGTACAAAAATATTGATAAAATACTCCCATCTTTGAACATAATAATGGTAAACTTATGCAAAGTCATACATATAATCGAAAAAAATAATTCTACATATAGTTGAATATGAAATAAAATTATTTTTTTTATTTTTAATTTTGTGTATAACGTGAAATAAAATTAATTTTTTTAATAAACTTTATGCAGAATATAAAATGTAAAATTAATTTTGACTAGATTAAAGATAACTTGAGCAAACAAACATACTCAATCCAAAATAAAAATGAAGGTATTACACTATAAAAATGAAGGTATTACATAACAATATACACTTTTTCATTAGAATAAAATGAAGATATTATATTCAATTCACTCATATGACATACCATATCATATATTCACATACTATGCCTTTCAATTTATCATTTGATTGTCTCTTAAACTTCTCTTTTAAGCATTACAAGTTATTAACTGATTCTTTTTCATTTCCTATTTTATTTTCTCTAGAATTTTTAGGATGCATGAGTTCCCTTTTTATTAGTTTTTTAATTTTACTTCTCGACACCATAATTTCTCCAATCCTACTTGAAAATTATAGTGATAGTGTGGTTCAATTCTGAAACCATGTAATTCCCAGACATACTCATTCCCCACTGGGCTAAAAAAACACCACAAAAATTCCCTTTTTTAGATTATTGTATATATTTTTATATCGTCAGAGAATTATTCCTCCCAAAAGTACAATGAAGGAACCTCTATCTCCTTAATACATCAATGGGACTCACTCCGCCCATTAATGCAAGGAGCTTTAACTTATGATCTCATGATCATCATCAATTTCTTCCTCCTATAAGTGCAAGAGAAGGAATCCTTTCTCATTCATTCACATATAATACATATAGCTACAGCTAGGAAAGAAAATATCATAAAAAAATTTTCATCTTTTTTATTATTTTAATTTCATGCATACTTAACAGAAACTTACTAATAGAAATAACACAACCAATCATACTTTTCACAACAGCATCCATATAGTTTTATATATCATCACATCATAACATACTGATCTTAAGCAATTCAATTCACAACATGTTTGTGATCATAAACTCTTTAACAATAGAAGATTCATTCATGCATAATATATGAACACCAGATTCTCATAACATCAATACGAAATAACCCATAAGTCAGCAGTAGTTTTTGAGCATGGATTGTTTTCCTAAACAGTTAATCTCTGGCTTGTTGGTCCATTGATCAACTTAACAACTTTTACATTTAAGTCAATTATTATGTGCATGCAGTAATGTTTCTTACCTGTAGGCGTTAGGCTCGATCGTAAGCCTAGTCACTTAGAGCACTTTGGCTGCATGTTCCCTTCATTCACAAAATCTTGAATACTTCTTCGTAGATAATAATTATGCTGTTAATAGTATGTAACTGTGTTTATCTGTCTAGGATTGTTATGGGGACGAGATGAGTCAGTGCCACCAAGATTTGGCACCTAATGGAACTTTGACTCAACGGCTTAGTGCATAACTACAAGAGGGCCACCGATTTTCTAACACATTTAGCTACATTAAGTGATTTTTATTGGGAAATGGGAATGACCATTTCTATTGAATTCCATAACATCCTCAAAGGAGATGTTGCTAATTTTTGTACCTATTGTTCTTTGTTTTAGTTTAATGGCCTAGATCATATTTCGTAAAAATATTAAAGTTGCCTCGAACTTAAGACTTGAAAGATCGACACACAATAGAAAATATTCTATAAACAAAAGAAAACAAATAGAACTTTAACATTAAGCTAATTGGTGTCAACGACATGAATCTCTATTTTCCATTCAGTTCTACTAAAATCGACACTCTCTGTAAACATAAGCCAAAATCTGTGTAATGATCCTATCCCCAAATCATTTTTGATCTACCTCTCTATTTTTATCATGATTTAAACATCATCATATTTACAACGAGTGGCTCTAGATATTGTTGAAGGACATAAGCAAACCACTATAAACATTCCCCCACATGTAGGTGCCATGCGCAACCTCTACTCTACTGGGGCCCTCTTCACACTCAATTTCTTCTTTGCTCACCCAGGGCCAGCACTACATTTTTCTCAAACATCTTTTACAGTCAAATAGAAAGATATGACAAAATTTATAACAAGAAATAGCTCTAGTATTACAAACTTCATCATTAGCTGATACTCAAATGTCTAAACAGAATAAAAAATACATAACAGCTCTCAGAATAAAAATACAGCACAGAAATCATATCCTGCTGATCAGGTATACCTCTAACACTCTCCGAGAGCATTCAGCCTCACTTGATCATGCAAAATTGCTTCGAAAACAATAGAAAGCAGCCCGAAAATAGACACAGAAAAGAGATCAAAACTATCAAGCATGTGGAATAGGAGCTGGCTGTATAGCAGGATCTGTAATGGGTGCAGGATCCCAATCCCCGTAGTCATCTCCTTCCTCCTTCCCCCCTTTCAATGGATGAAGAATAGTAGCAAATGGTTCATGAGATGCTGGAATTTGCTCATGGCTGAGAAAAAATAAGATAATAATTAATGAGATTGCCAATAGAAGATTGAACAATCTTGCACTCATTACTGTAGCATGAATTAGGTAGTTCATGCCACTTGAATGCTATACTTGTGACTTAAAAGCCTGAAGAATGGAAAAGAAGAGAGGGACGAATGAGTGTTCTGCGCTCATACAAGGCATATGATTTCTGTAATAATAATCATTTTCTAGGGCTTTTCAAGGAAAGATGTAAATACTGTACGTGGGCCCCACTGTAATTAGAGTGGGTGGGAAGGTGGACTAATTGGATCAATTAATTGACCTGGTACTGACCCAATAATTGATCAAGTTGGGTTCTAGGAAACCAACCAATAGGAGAAAAGATGACACAATGAGTTACTATGACCAATTGAGTTTTAAGGAGACGTTTAGGGGAAGAAAACCATGACATTGTCTCATTATATAAATATATATATGTACATTATGTGCACCTGATTCAAAAATAGCCAGGCTCAATAGGAAGATCCTTTACCAGAAAAAAGCCTAAACAAACTGGTCCTTGAAAGGTGTTTTATTTTTGTTACTCTTAACTGCACTCAAAAGGTTTACATTTAACACTTTCCGAGTTCCCCTTCAAATCCTTCCTACTTAATACACCAATCTCTTCCTAGTTATATTTCCTTAACCATGTCGGTTTGGAAGAAATGGAGGAAAATAAGAGAAAGGCTAGAAGATTAGATGAGTTGGCGTGCACCAAGAGAAGGGTTCTGGCTTGAAAGAGAGGATGAATGGAAGAAAAATTGAGAAGGTAAGAAAAAAAGAGTAAAATGAGTTAAAACAAGAATTACCCAAATGAGAAAGACTGGTCGAAGCATGGTGCCACTCAAGAATTTCCTTTCATTCCTCGTCTTGAAAATCCGTCTAATTATAGGAAATAGCTAGAAGGGAGTGCAAAGAGCCAAGGACAATAACGAGAAATACAAAGTTTTTTTTTTTTAATAAGGAAATACAAAGAGTTTAGAGGTGATGAAATGATATCCAAAGAAAAGAGTAGAAAAGTAAAATCTAGAAGTTGCATTGTTTTATTGAGGGGATGGCAAGAGCAGCCCCACATTTAGGTCTTCCTCATGGCTCAATGGGTTTTTCGGTTAGGTTAGCTAGTCGAAAAAGTGATGAAACTTGGTGTAACCTAGAAATGGCTAAACTGTGTCTAGCCCAAGTTTGCCATTTTACAAAATTGAAGGAAATATGCCAAATTAAGCTCAGAAGGAAGCTCCTTTTTAGAAGATGGATGCACTCCCATCAGATCCAGTTGTAAGTGAAGAAACTCCATAGTGTCTTTGGAAAACACTTGGTCAAAGATGATTTTAGACCATTTTGCCTCTGTAATATGATAACTTCACCCCCTGACAAGTAGCGGTCTCTTGCACTCGAGAATTTTTTCTTCCACAAAAAAAATTTCTCTCCAGTAACTTGTGGTCTTCTATTCAAAAGTTTTATCTTCCTCAAAAAAGTTTCTTCCACTATGTCCAAATCATTGAGTGGGTGTAAGAGCACTTCTCCACATCAAGCATAGAGGGAATTTATGTCACTCCAAATTAACCACAGAGTAGATATGCATTGATGTGGGCAAAACAAGACGGTAAGCATTTCTCTAACCTTTTTAGAATTTGAAATGACTCAATACCTAAGAGCCTTGAGTTCTGACTCCTTTAAGCAATTCTTTGCTGATGTGAAGTCATACAAGATCACCTATCTCATACTTTCCATATGCACATTGAAGATCATGCCAATTTCTGTAGCTTACTTGTAACTTGACCAATTTTTCTCCACCTCTTGATGTACTTTAGGATTCCCTCGAGAAACCACTAAGCATGATTTGTGCTATCTCCATAAAGTCATCAAATGTAGCTATCATATTGTCCAGTTGGTCTCTCAAATCGAGCTCCATGCTCAGTGATGGAGAACTCAAAAAGATATACTCTAGGCCAGATTTAGTGGACAAGTTAAGTAAACTTTGTTACAATTTAGAATATAAAGTGATGTTCTCCTAACTCAGTGAGGAAGGAGCTTACCTGAATACTAAGAGATCTCAAATTTGAACCACACTTTCATCACAATTAACAATAAAATGAAAAAAAATTGTGATGTCTAGGGTAAAATAAAAAAGTAGAATATAAAGAAAATCGAAATTAGATCATTATTTACATACTAGATTATAGTTGTCTAAACTTCTCAAAATCACAAAATCAAGGAACAAGAATTTAGGGTCCTCACATAAATTTCCAACAATAATTTTCACTCAATCAAATTCAAAGGTCGTACAGGCAAGCAAACGAACAATTCAAGATAAGCATATATATATATTTAATTGATCATGAAGATAATTCAATGAAATTCAAATTCAAAGTAAAGATATTTACCAACAACAAAGAACTGAAGAAATCCAAGAACGAATGCAAAGATGGACATGCCAGAGTGCAGCTGCACAAGCATACTAGACTATGAGGGTACACGAGTGGTGGTTGCGCGCGAAATGTATGAGTGCAAGTGACACAATGGCAGCATGAAGGCGTCACACAGAGCATGCAAACAACCCACAAGGTAGAGGAGGCAGAGCATGTCGACAAAGAGAGGCGGCGTGAGGCTGTGTAGATACATGGCATAGGTCCGCACTGGGTTAGCGGGCATTACAAGGGAGCTGGGACCATGTTGTCTTGCACAATGCTCAAACGGTATTGGGGACGCATGAGAATTGTGTTGGCTTTGAGGCTACGTGTGGCTTACGTGGGTGGGAGCCATGCAGAGCATGTGGACTTGGGGAACGTCATGGTTAGCAAGAGCTTGGGGGTTTGCGGTAATTGTGTTGGCTTAGGGGTTGTATAGGGATCACAAAACTAGGACCATGCTACGTCACACACACGAGCAACAAATCGAGTGCAGTAGTGGGAGATGGGGAAGCTTGACAAATGTAAAGGTGAAGTGCGGTGGAGACGCAAGTGCGGGATGAAAGGGGTTTAGAAGAAAAAGAAGATAAAATTCAAAGACAATTAGAGTTTCGAGGATTTTTACCTTAAGCCTTATAGTCATTCCTTCAGGAATTTAAAATCGATCCAAATCCATGAATAAAGATTCAATTATCCTAAAACGACAAAATTTACTTTATTCTTAAGACAAGAAGATATGTACAAACTCCAATCCTATAATTAGGAAAATCGCCAATGTGACAACAACTTTAGCAAGATAAGACTGAATAAAAACTATTTTAAAATAAAATAAAATCTAATTTTAAAATAAAATCTAATTTTAAAATAAAATCCATAAATTCAAGAAAATTGACTTAGTCTAATAGATAAGAACATCTAAATTTAAATTTAGTCAAACAAGATCTACTAAACAAAACATTGGCAATTTTTGGCAAATTCATATTGTTAGGCTCAATGGTAGCAGATAACATCCTGATCACACAAAAAAAGGCTTTCAAAAATTATTTTGACATAAGTCAAGCGTCGCCACTTCGCACACCACCTAATCAATATATTCCATGGTAGAGAGGGATCATACCATTTGAACATTTTTTTCATGCCATGCTTTTATTAGAAGTGGAGAAACAAGCAATCAATAGGATTTTCTGAATCCTCCATTCCCAAACGGAAGAATGTGAAGTTCTTTTTCCTTTTTGCAGGGACAAGAAGATTGGATCTAGCTATAACATAAGAAGAATGCTTGATAAGAAATAAAGTTTGTACTTTACAAATGTAATGTATGTAAAATAAACTTACTTTTTATATTGAAGTTTGTGTAGTACGTAATATAAATTTTGTTATTTTGAATTGAGGATGGAAAAAATTTCAAAGCCATGAGAAATTTTCTATGTAACCAACAGGCCCTAAGTTAACTCTAGGTTCTTGAGGTTAGTTGGGCTATCACAATAGTCAAAATACTTGGAATCGTGTTATCCAGATCTCTGTGTTCAACCTCCATCCTCATACAAGTATTCTTTTTTTTACAATCCCATAATGGGTTAAAAGCATTAAGTTTAATATAAAAAATATTTTTAAGTATATTGTATCAATGATAAAACCCAGAACTCTATGCGAAATCAAAAATGGCTAGAAAAAACCCAAGTGAAAGATAAAAAAAAAAGAGGAAAAAATGCTAAAATAAAAGAAATAAAACAAAATGTAGGACACCCCTGAGTACTTTTCCCAAATTTACTTTTATTTCAATGAAGTAGATTAATTCAGAGTCTTAAACATTGCAAGTAATGCCAAAATAAGCAAAATAAAACTGAATGAAATAAATAAATAAATAGCACGCATCGCCATTAGAAAGGAGACCAGGAACATAGTATACCTGCAGCCTTACAGCCGAAGCCAAAGAAGCATCCTCCTCTTTCACAAAGCTTGCATGTAGCACTCTCAATTATTGAAGCCTCTCAACATAGCCAACCTGAAACAACCAAAAGGCTTCTTGTCTTCAAGAATCAGTTTCTTCTTTATACTATATTGCACTCTGGGCTGAAAAAAGTTAAAAAGATATTAAGCATCTAACAAACCATCAGATCAAAATCTCCAATCCAACTTCTATGTGAGTTTCAAGACAACTCCCAAAAACTAATTAAGCATGAACTAAGACTCTAATCCCTACTCTTTAATCTAGTTTCCTACTTTAGGCTCTGTTTGAATTCATGGTGGGGTAGGAAATTTAACCGTTATTTGAGTGTCATCCCAAGTTAACTTAATTGGGGTAAGAATATGTTAAATGCTAAAATTACAATTGGAACACGTTGGGAAACCTAGGAGGACCAGAACTGAAACTGACTCTCTCCTTTCTCATCAATCGTGAGAGCTTTTGATGAAATAGAGGAGAAAAAGGAACCAAAACAATGGAGAAAGGAGAGGAAGAAGAAACAAAGCATCATTTCCACATTTCATGGTTTTCTTAAAGGGGCCAAGCAATGCTTCAAATCACAGTTCAGATTTTAATGGTTGAACATATATCAATAAACTAGCAAATGTAATGATACATTACCCGAGGCTGAAACATAATCACTCACATCATGGAAGTTACTTAAAATTGAATAAAACAAAAACAATAACTCGGCTCCATTGACGACATCCACCTCAATGTTATTCACGTTCTTGATAAATTTTTACGACAATGAAAAAAGCTACTTTTCATTGGAAAGCGGAAACAAGGAATTGCAAGAGTTCACCACAGAAAAACAACATACATCAAGATCACATGAGAAGAGATAAAGAAAACCCTAATCCTTCATCAAATCCTTCTCAACTATCCTGTTGTAGTAGCATGTCGCTAAAGAATCATGCCATGCCATAACAAAATAGAAGGGACTCTAAAGTTTGTCAATTTTCTTCTTACAAGCAGTACTTCTCCCTTTAAGGAGTCATTTTCAGTAAAAGCACAATCCAATTGATTCTTCATTTCCCATTCAGACCGATATCAAGCTTGTTTTTCCCTATGCAACACACCAATAATTTCCTTCAATGTGTAAACCTCCCCTCTCAAGCCTTGGTTTTTCCCATTCAAATCGTAGTTGTTGAGACTTATACGCATTGTTGAGATTTATATAATATTATGTGTTCTATGATTAGTATTGAGAAAAATATGTATTAGTAATGTGATTTGTAAACTTTTTAACTCTTTGCAACCTGCTTAACTAAGCCATGTGCTTTTCAATAAGAATTACAGTGGTTAGGTTATGAAAATACCCCGTTAGTTGGAGACCGTAGTCAAAGCACTCTAGCTCTCTATTGTAAAGCCTAGGACTCTAAACTCTATACATACAATTTCTCTTAGTGACCTCTTCAAGCCACCAAGCGACCCGATGTCGTCGTTTTTCCCAATTGTGCTATCCACATAAAACTGTTATGTTCTATTTCTTCTTTACTATCAAGTTCACTGCCCAATTAGAATAATCTCACCTGCTCGTTTAACTGTTGCTGAAATCCAGTAACAACAAATATAAAAGCAAGAGATTGAGAACTAACCCAGGCCAAAAGATGGGATAGGAAATAGCTAGGTTAGCTGGAGTAGGGTTGATAACCTGAGGTAGTTAACCTAGGGTATGATAGAGAGATCAAAAATGTGTTTGGGGGCCCTTGTTTATTCCAACCAAACCCTAAACTCTAAATTTTAACCTTAACATAACCCATGATCTGATTGCATTGAGCTTGACCTCAGGTCTCACTACACTAAAAAGAGTGTTATCTAAGATTAATCTAGCTTCCTACTGAAAAATGTAAATTCTTATGAAGTCGCCATAATCCCCAAGAAAACGAGGCCACGAGACAGCCCATTACACTCGTTGAAGTAAAACCGGGTAAAGCTAGAGGCATACCGAATGAGCTCCTGTTGAAGTACAGTGGAACTTGTGCCCTCCACATACGAGGAAAAGATCTTCGAGGAGTAACCCATGCTCGAATCCCGTCTTGATTGCGAGATGAAAACCAGAACAAGGGCAATCTGAAACAGGTAAAACCCTAGCAAAAGGCAGGTTTTGTCATTCTAATTGCATTACGGAAGAAGAAAAAGATGATAGAGATCCTATTTTCAAAGGGAAAAAAAAAAAGACAGAGATCGAGAGGAACATCTTCAACCTTTGCCGTCGCCGTAGCGTCGACAACCCGCGTTCTAAAGGAGATCTGATTTCAGCAGGCCACCCTCTCTCTCTCTCTCTCTCTCCCCCATCATTCTCTTGCTTTTTCTTTTTTAATTTCACCCATAGTTCAAATTTAAGAATTCTTAATTTTCAAATTTTTTTATTAAATTAAAAAACATATTTTTACTAAGCTAAAAAAATATCATTATTCTCTTACTAGTTTAAAAAATAATAATAATAATAAATAAAAATTTTAAATTATTTCACACAAATTATAATATAAAAAATATTATTTTATTTTACATACTTAATAATTTTCAATAAAAATATTAACTTTATTTCACATCCTAGATCAAAATACTTGATTCGACTATTTTGATTTATGATATAAAA